>CM033471.1:259582480-259638052 GCA_019447015.1 Hymenochirus boettgeri | reverse complement strand
TGGGCTGGGAAGAATATCAATCCTTATTCATACACAATACTGGGCCTGGGAAGGAATATCAATCGTATTCATATACACATACATGGCCTGGGAAGGAATATCAATCATTAATTCCTACACACACATGGCCTGGAAGGAACATCAATAGTTATTCATACACACATACATGGCCTGGAAGGAAATATCAATCATTATTCCTATACACACACATGGCCTGGGAAGGAACATCAATCATTATTCATATACACACACATGGCCTGGGAAGGAACATCAATCATTATCATATACAACACTGGCCTGGGAAGGATATCATCATTATTCGTATACACACACACTAAACTATGCAGAGCTTTGGAAACTTCCAATGATGTACAGTGCTGCAAGCAGACCTAGATAGATTATCAAAATGGGCAGCAGAATGGCAGATGAGATTCAATGTTGATAAATGTAGGTGATGCATTTGGGATTTAATAATCCCTGTGCCACCTACACCATAAATAACTCTGTGTTTAAGTGCATCTTGTAATGGAAAAAGATTTGGGGGTTCTGGTAGATAACAGACTTAGCCATAGCAAAATGCCAGGTAGCAATGGCTAGAGCTAGCAAGATATTGTCTTGTATAAAGGGGGAATAGATTCAAAGAGAAAATATTATTCTCCCTCTTTACAAGGCAATGGTAAGGCCACATTTGGAATATGCGGTGCAGTTTTGGAATCCCATATCAAAAGGGACATCTTGGAAATTGAGGCAGTTCAAGAAGGGCAACTAAATTAATAAGGGGAATGGAGGGGCTTGAATATGCAGCGATTTAGACAAGTTAGGGCTGTTTACATTGGAGAAGCGGTTGCGTGGGGACATGATTACCTTATACAAATATATTAATGGGCCAAACAATGAGCTCTCTGGGGCATTGTTCACTAATAGGTCATATCAGAGGACACGTGGACATCCTCTAAGGTTGGAAAAAGAAGTTTCATCTTCAAGTTAGGAGAGTTTCTTTACAGTGAGAACGGTGAAACTGTGGAACTGTCTTCCAGCAGATGTGGTAATGGCAAGTTCATTGAATAGCTTTAAAAAAGGCCTGGATAAGTGTCTAAAACTAAAAAATATTGAGAATTACTGGTTTAATGCATATAGATCTTGGTTGATCCAGGGATACTTTCCGATTGCCGTTTGGAGTCAGGAAGGAATTTTTCCCCCCTTTTTAGCTGGGTTTTTTTGCCTTCCTCTGGATCAACTGTTAGGTAGGGTTAAAAAAAAATATATATATAAAGAGGGTGAATAGGTTGGACTTGATGGAGGTATGTCTTTATTCAACCTTAATTACTATGTTTACTATGTTACATGGCCTGGAAGGAATTTCAATCATTATTCGTATACACATACATGGCCTGGGAAGGAATATCAAGCCTTATTCATATACACACACATGGCCTGGGAAGGAATATCAATCATTATTCATATACACACACCATGGCCTGGGAAGGAATATCAATCATTATTCATATACACATACATGGCCTGGGAAGAAACATCAATCCTTATTCATATACACACACATGGCCTGGGAAGGAATATCAATCATTATTCATATACACACATGGCCTGGGAAGGAATATCAATCATTATTCATATACACATACATGGCCTGGGAAGAAACATCAATCCTTATTCATATACACATGCATGGCCTGGGAAGGAACATCAATCGTTATTCACATACACATATATGGCCTGGGAAGGAATATCAATCATTATTCATATACACACACATGGCCTGGGAAGGAACATCAATCATTATTCATATACACACACATGGGCTGGGAAGGAACATCAATCGTTATTCATATACACACACATGGCCTGGAAGGAACATCATCATTATTCTATACACACACATGGCCTGGGAAGGAATTCAATCATTATTCGTATATACAAACACATATGGCCTGGGAAGGAATATCAATCATTATTCTATAACACACACATGGCCTGGGAAGAAATATCAATCATTATTCGTATACACACACATGGCCTGGGAAGAAAATATCAATCATTATTCATATACACACACATGGCCTGGGAAGGACATCAATCATTATTCATATACCACACACATGGCCTGGGAAGGAAATCAATCATTATTCATATACACACACATGGCCTGGGAAGGAACATCAATCATTATTCATATACACACACATCCTGGGAGGAATCAATCATTATTCTATACACACCATGGCCTGGAAGGAACATCAATCATTATTCCTATACACCCACATGGCCTGGGAAGGAACATCAAAATCATTATCATATACACACACATGGCCTGGGAGGAACATCAATCATTATTCATATACACACATGGCCTGGGAAGGAACCATCAATCATTATTCTATACACACACATGGCCTGAAGGAACATCAATCTTATTCATATACACACACATGGCCTGGGAAGGAACATCAATCATTATTCATATACACACACATGCCTGGAAGGAACTCAATCATTATTCATATACACACCCATGGCCTGGGAAGGAACATCAATCATTATTATATACACATCCATGGCCTGGGAAGGAATATCAATCTATATTCATATACACCACATGGCCTGGGAAGGAATCATCAATCATTATTCATATACACACACATGGCCTGGGAAGAAATATCAATCATTATTCATATACACCACCATGGCCTGGGAAGGAACATCAATCATTATTCATATACACACACATGGCCTGGGAAGAAAATCAATCATTATTCATACACACACATGGCCTGGGAAGGAACATCAATCATTATTCTATACACACACATGGCCTGGAAGGAATCATCATTATTCATATACACAACATGGCCTGGGAAGGAATATCAATCTTATTCATATACACACACATGGCCTGGGAAGGAACATCAATCATTATTCATATACACCACATGGCCTGGGAGGAATATCATCTATTCATTTACAACACACATGGCCTGGAGGAATATCAATCATTATTCCTATAACCATACATGGCCTGGGAAGGAAATATCAATCCTTATTCATATACACACATGCCTGGGAAGGAATATCAATCTTATTCATATACACACCATGGCCTGGGAAGGAAATCAATCATTATTTCCTATACACACACACCATGGCCTGGGAAGGAATATCATCATTATTCATATACACACACATGGCCTGGGAAGGACTATCATTATTCATATACACACACATGCCCTGGAAGGAATCAATCATTATTCATATACACACACATGGCCTGGGAAGGAATCAATCATTATTCTATCCACACATGGCCTGGGAAGGAACATCAATCATTATTCAATACACACACATGGCCTGGGAAGGAATATCACATTATTCCTATACACACACCTGTGGTAGTGTTATACGCTTGATGCGAGGCGCACTTGGGCGTGACAAACTGACCTGTGTCAGTTGTGGCATATAGTGTCCGCGGCCCGACAATAGGGACGTGAGGACGAATCGGCAGTGTATTCTATCACCGAGCTCAGTCGGCGCCGGCCACCTCCACACAATCAGATATTTCCTCTGACTTGACTGATCAACGGCAGCTAGTTCCGGATTTGGTCGATGCTGGAATATCGGCTGGTGTGTACCCAGGCATCTTACAGCCTAGACCATTCACTCACCTTGTGTCTGACACCTCGACTGTAGTCTCAACTGGGCAGGGTCTGCTTCGCTATTGTGTTTCACGTAATGCTGGAAATTAAATTTTCACTTTGTGTATATTATTGGTACTACCCACCCTTGTATGTAACTCATGTATGCTATTTGTATTGTTTGCACTCCCTTGTATGTAACCTGTAGCGAACTTTGTATTGTGATGCCACTAACCGCTGTAATGTCATAACCTGTATGACTTTGTCTGTGTGTGCACTACACCCATTAGTATGCAACTTGTATGAACTTTGTATTGTGTTCACTAACCCCTGTATGTAACTGTATACTTATTGTATTGTGGGTACCACGATCGCCTGTTCTGGGGCGTACCTGTATGACTTTGTATTGTGGGTGCACTATACATCTTTATGTAACGCTGTATTGGCCTTTGTAATTGTGTGTCATTTACCCCTTATGTAACATTATGACTGGGTATTGTCACTAACCCCCTGTAACATGGATGACTTGTAGATATGTGTGTGCACGACCCCTGTTGTAACATGTATGACTTTGTTATTGTGTGCACTACCACTATCGTAGCCTGTAATGTTGACCTTTGTATTTTGGTGCACTACCCGGACCTGTATGAACCTGTTGACCTTTGTATTTGTGTGCCTTACCTCTTGTATGCAACTTTGTATTACTTTGTATTGTGGTGCACTACACCTCTGTATGTACATGTTGACTTTGTATTGTGTGTACTACCCCTGTAACTGTACCTGTATGACTTTGTATTGTGGTGGACTGAACTCTCTTCTTACTCTGTAAAGCCCCATGGAAGATGTTGGTGCTGATATAAATCCATAATAATAATTATATACTGTAAGTTTTGTGTAAGCATTTAATTGCAGTGGTTTTTATATCCTTGCCCACGCTCATACATATCACCCTTGTCATAAACCGTTTAAATATGTTACCCACCGTACACCCTGTCAATTAAAGTGGACCCTAACCGGAGTTAGTAGGCACATTGCATCTGTATTATTATTCATGCAGGGAGGTGATAATGTCTTATTTTCCCTACCTCCCTGTGAATAACACAACCCTCGGGGGGAAAATGCAACTTTACTCTGGGCCCTCTACTCGCTACTTCTGTCTCACAGCTGTCAGGTGTCAGCTGCTCGGCGATTCGTGTCCTACCTTTTGCACACATGCTCGAAGATAGATCAGGGACATCTCGCCTAGGAGCTGAGGTACATGAATGTCTTTGTAGTTATTCCCTTTTAAAGGCTAAAGGGGCAATAAAATGAAGATGAGACGGATGGGTTACGGGTTGTAGCGCTGGACCAGGACAACGATTTTCTTGGCGAATCTTGGAAATGAGGCAGTTCAGAGAAGGGCAACTAATTAATAGGGGAATGGAGGGGCTTGAATATGCAGAGATTAGACAGTTAGGGCTTTTTACATTGTGAGAAGCGACGTTTGCGTGGGGACATGATTACCTTATACAAATATATTAATGGGCCAAACAATGAGCTCTCTGGTGCATTGTTCACTAATAGTCATATCAGAGGACACGTGGACATCTCTAAGGTTGGAAGAAAGAAGTTTCATCTTCAATTAGAGAGGTTTCTTTACAGTGAGAACGGTGAACTGTGGAACTGTCTTCCAGCAGATGTGGTAATGGCAAGTTCATTGAATAGCTTTAAAAAGGCCTGGATAAGTGTCTAAAACTAAAAATATTGAGAATTACTGGCATTAATGCATATAGATCTGGTTGATCCAGGGATACTTTTCCGATTGCCGTTTGGAGTCAGAGGAATTTTTCCCCCCTTTTTAGCTGGGTTTTTTTGCCTTCCTCTGGATCAACTGTTAGGTAGGGTTAAAAAAAATATATATATAAAGAGGGTGAATAGGTTGGACTTGATGGAGGTATGTCTTTATTAACCTAATTACTATGTTACTATGTTACATGGCCTGGGAAGGAATTTCAATCATTACGTATACACATAATGGCCTGGGAAGGAATATCCAGCCTTATTCATATACACACACATGGCCTGGGAAGGAATATCAATCATTATTCATATACACACACATGGCCTGGGAAGGAATATCAATCATTATTCATATACACATAATGGCCTGGAGAAGAAAACATCAACCTTATTCATATACACACACATGGCCTGGGAAGGAATATCAATCATTATTCATATACACACACCATGGCCTGGGAAGGAATATCAATCATTTCATATACACATACATGGCCTGGGAGAAGAAACATCAATCCTTATTCATATACACATCATGGCCTGGGAGGAAGGAACATCAATCGTTATTCATACACATATATGGCCTGGGAAGGAATATCAATCATATTCATATACACACATGGCCTGGGAAGGAACATCAATCTTATTCATATACACACACATGGCCTGGGAAGGAACATCATCGTTATTCATATACACCACACATGGCCTGGGAAGGAACATCAATCGTTATTCATATACACATGCAGGCCTGGGAAGGAAATCAATCTTATTCACATACCATATCATGGCCTGGGAAGGAATATCAATCATTATTCATATACACACATGGCCTGGGAAGGAATATCAATCATTATTCGTATACACACACATGGCCTGGGAAGGAATATCAATCATTATTCCTATACACACACATGGCCTGGGAAGGAACATCAATCATTATTCATATACACACATGGCCTGGAAGGAATATCAATCATTATTCATATCACACACATGGCCTGGGAAGGACATCAATCATTATTCATATACAACCAACATGGCCTGGGAAGGAACATCAATCATTATTCATATACACACCCATGGCCTGGGAAGGAACATCAATCATTATTCATATACACATCCATGGCCTGGGAAGGAATATCAATTATCATTCATATACACACACATGGCCTGGGAAGGAATATCAATCATTATTCATATACACATACATGGCCTGGGAAGAACATCAATCATTATTCATATACACATACATGGCCTGGGAAGGAACATCAATCATTATTCATATACACACACATGGCCTGGGAAGGAACATCAATCATTATTCATATACACACACATGGCCTGGGAAGGAACATCAATCATTATTCATATACACACACATGGCCTGGGAAGGAACATCAATCATATTCAATACACTAACATGGCCTGGAAGGAATATCAATCCTTATTCATATAACACACATGGCCTGGAAGGAACATCAATCATTATTCATATACACACACATGGCCTGGGAAGGAATATCAATCCTTATTCATATACACACACATGGCCTGGGAAGGAATATCAATCATTATTCCTATACACATACATGGCCTGGGAAGGAATATCAATCTTATTCATATACACACACATGGCCTGGGAAGGAATATCAATCATTATTCATATACAAACAACATGGCCTGGGAAGGAATATCAATCATTATCATATACACACATGGCCTGGGAAGGAATATATCTATTATTCATATACACACACATGGCCTGGGAAGGAATATCAATCATTATTCATATACACACACATGGCCTGGGAAGGAACATCAATCATTATTCATATACACACACATGGCCTGGGAAGGAACATCAATCATTATTCCTATGCACACACATGGCCTGGGAAGGAACATCAATCATTATTCATATACACACACATGGCCTGGGAAGGAACATCAATCATTATTCATATACATACATGGCCTGGGAAGGAATATCAATCCTTATTACATACACAACATGGCCTGTGGGAAAAATCAATGTATCATACACATAAATGCCTGGAAGAAAAATCAGTTATTCATATACACATACATGGCCTGGGAAGGAATATCAATCCTTATTCATATACACATACATGGCCTGGGAAGGAACATCAATCGTTATTCATATACATATACATGGCCTGGGAAGGAATATCAATCGTTATTCATATACACACACATGGCCTGGGAAGGAAATCGTTATTCATATACACATACATGGACCTGGGAAGGACATCAATCGTATTTTTAACATACATGGCCTGGGAAGGAATATCAATCCTTATTCATACACACACATGGCCTGGGAAGGAATATCAATCGTTATTCATATACACATACATGGCCTGGGAAGGAATATCAATCATATTCCCATACACACACATGGCCTGGGAAGGAACATCAATGTTATTCATACACACATACATGGCCTGGGAAGGAATATCAATCATTATTCCTATACACACACATGGCCTGGGAAGGAACATCAATCATTATTCATATACACACACATGGCCTGGGAAGGAACATCAATCATTATTCATATACACACACATGGCCTGGGAAGGAATATCAATCATATTCGTATACACACACACTAAACTATGCAGAGCTTTGGAAACTTCCAATGATGTACAAGTGCTGCAAGCAGACCTAGATAGATTATCAAAATGGGCAGCAGAATGGCAGATGAGATTCAATGTTGATAAATGTAAGGTGATGCATTTGGGATTTAATAATCCCTGTGCCACCTACACCATAAATAACTCTGTGTTAAGTGCATCTGTAATGGAAAAAGATTTGGGGGTTCTGGTAGATAACAGACTTAGCCATAGCAAACAATGCCAGGTAGCAATGGCTAGAGCTAGCAAGATATTGTCTTGTATAAAAGGGGGAATAGATTCAAGAGAGAAAAATATTATTCTCCTCTTTACAAGGCAATGGTAAGGCCACATTTGGAATATGCGGTGCAGTTTTGGAATCCATATACAAAAGGGACATCTTGGAAATTGAGGCAGTTCAGAGAAGGGCAACTAAATTAATAAGGGGAATGGAGGGCTCTGAATATGCAGGCAGATTAGACAAGTTAGGGCTTTTTACATTGGAGAAGCGACGTTTGCGTGGGGACATGATTACCTTATACAATATATTAATGGGCCAAACAATGAGCTCTCTGGTGCATTGTTCACTAATAGGATATCAGAGGACACGTGGACATCCTCTAAGGTGTGGAAGAAAGAAGTTTCATCTTCAAGTTAGGAGAGGTTTCTTTACAGTGAGAACGGTGAAACTGTGGAACTGTCTTCCGAGATGTGGTAATGGCAAGTTCATTGAATAGCTTTAAAAAGGCCTGGATAAGTGTCTAAAACTAAAAAATATTGAGAATTACTGGCATTAATGCATATAGATCTGGTTGATCCAGGGAGTACTTTCCGATTGCGTGTTGGAGTCAGGAAGGAATTTTCCCCCCTTTTTAGCTGGGTTTTTTGCCTTCCTCTGGATCACTGTTAGGTAGGGTTAAAAAAAATATATATATAAAGAGGGTGAATAGGTTGGACTTGATGGGGTATGTCTTTATTCAACCTTAATTACTATGTTACTATGTTACATGGCCTGGAGGAAGGAATTTCAATCATATTCGTATACACATACATGGCCTGGGAGGAATATCAAGCCTTATTCATATACACACATGGCCTGGGAAGGAATATCAATCATTATTCATATACACACACATGGCCTGGGAAGGAATATCAATCATTATTCATATAACATACATGGCCTGGGAAGAGAACACATCAATCTTATTCATATACACACACATGGCCTGGGAAGGAATATCAATCATTATTCATATACACACACATGGCCTGGGAAGGAATATCAATCATTATTCATATACACATACATGGCCTGAAGAAACATCAATCCTTATTCATATACACATGCATGGCCTGGGAAGGAACATCAATCGTTATTCACATACACATATATGGCCTGGGAAGGAATATCAATCATTATTCATATACACACATGGCCTGGGAAGGAACATCAATCATTATTCATATACACCACATGGCCTGGGAAGGAACATCAATCGTTATTCATATACACACACATGGCCTGGGAAGGAACATCAATCGTTATTCATATACACATGCATGGCCTGGGAAGGAACATCAATCGTTATTCACATACACATATATGGCCTGGGAAGGAATATCAATCATTATTCATATACACACATGGCCTGGGAAGGAATATCAATCATTATTCGTATACACACACATGGCCTGGGAAGGAATATCAATCATTATTCCTATACACACACATGGCCTGGGAAGGAACATCAATCATTATTCATATACACACACATGGCCAGGGAAGGAACATCAATCATTATTCATATACACACACATGGCCTGGGAAGGAACATCACATATCTATTATATACACACACATGGCCTGGGAAGGAACATCAATCATTATTCATATACACACCCATGGCCTGGGAAGGAACATCAATCATTATTCATATACACATCCATGGCCTGGGAAGGAATATCAATTATCATTCATATACACACACATGGCCTGGGAAGGAATAATCTCATATATTCATATACAAATACATGGCCTGGGAAGGAACATCAATCATTATTCATATACACATACATGGCCTGGGAAGGAACATCAATCATTATTCATATACACACACATGGCCTGGGAAGGAACATCAATCATTATTCCTATACACACACATGGCCTGGGAAGGAACATCAATCATTATTCTCTACACACACATGGCCTGGGAAGGAACATCAATCATTATTCATATACACATACATGGCCTGGGAAGGAATATCAATCCTTATTCATATACACACACATGGCCTGGGAAGGAACATCAATCATTATTCATATACACACACATGGCCTGGGAAGGAATATCAATCCTTATTCATATACACACAACATGGCCTGTGGAAGGAATATCAATCATATTCCTATACACATACAATGGCCTGGAAGGAATATCAATCCTTATTCATATACACACACATGGCCTGGGAAGAATACAATCATATCATATACAACACATGGCATGTGAAGGAATATCAATCATTATTCCTATACACACACATGGCCTGGGAAGGAATATCTATCATTATTCATATACACACACATGGCCTGGGAAGGAATATCTATCATTATTCATATACACACACATGGCCTGGGAAGGAACATCAATCATTATTCATATACACACATGGCCTGGGAAGGAACATCAATCATTATTCCTATGCACACACATGGCCTGGGAAGGAACATCAATCATTATTCATATACACACACATGGCCTGGGAAGGAATATCTATCATTATTCCTATACACACACCTGTGCGTGTGTGTTCGCTGTGAGCGAGCACTTGGCCGGGACAAATGACTGTCGGTTGTGGCAATAGTGTCCGCGCCCGACATAGGGAGCGAACGATCGGCAGTGATTTATCACCGAGCTCAGTCGCAGCCGGCCACCCCACACAATCAGATATTTCCGTCTGACTGACTGATCCACGGCACTATCGGTTGGTCAGCTGGAAATATCTGCTGGTGTGTACCCAGCCTTACAGCCTAACAATTCACTTCACCTTGTGTCTCACCTCGACTGTAGTCTCACTGGGCAGGGTCCTCTTCCTATTGTGTCACAGTAATGCTGGAAATTAAATTTTCACTTTGTGTATATTATATGGACTACCCTTGTATGTAACATGTATGATTTTGTATTGTTTGCACTACCCTTGTATGTAACCTGTATGACTTTGTATTGTGTGCACTACCGCTGTATGTAACCTGTATGACTTTGTATTGTGTGCACTACCCTTGTATGCAACTTGTATGACTTTGTATTGTGTGCACTACCCCTGTATGTAACATGTATGACTTTGTATTGTGTGTACTACCCCTGTATGTAACCTGTATGACTTTGTATTGTGTGCACTATCCTTGTATGTAACCTGTATGCCTTTGTATTGTGTGCATTACCCCTGTATGTAACATGTATGACTTTGTATTGTGTGCACTACCCCTGTAACATGTATGACTTTATATTGTGTGCACTACCCTGTATGTAACATGTATGACTTTGTATTGTGTGCACTACCCCTGTATGTAACCTGTATGACTTTGTATTGTGTGCACTACCCCTGTATGTACCTGTATGACTTTGTATTGTGTGCACTACCCTTGTATGCAACTTGTATGACTTTGTATTGTGTGCACTACCCCTGTATGTAACTGTTGACTTTGTATTGTGTGTACTACCCCTGTATGTAACCTGTATGACTTTGTATTGTGTGGACTACTCTCTTTACTACTGTAAAGCCCCTGGAAGATGTTGGCGCTATATAAATCCATATATAATTATACTGTAGTTTGTGTGTAGCTTTACAGGGTTTTTATCCTTGCCCACCTCATACATACAACCCTTGTATAAACACGTTAAATATGTACCCATACACCCTGCAATTAAAGGGACACTAACGGATTTAGTAGGTACATTGCATCTGTATCTATTATTCACAGGGAGGTGAGATCGCTTATTCCTACCCTCCCTGTGAATATCACAACTCCCGGGGAACAATGCAACACTTTACTGGCCCTCTACTCGCTACTCCTTCACAGCTGTCAGGTGCGCTGTCGCGATCGTGTGCCTACCTTTTGCACACATGCATCGAAGATAGATCAGGACATCTCGCCTGAGAGCTGAGAAGTACATGAATTCTGTTTAGTGTCCCTTTTAAAGCTAAAGGGGCAGATAAAAATAAAGATGTAGAGGATGGTTAACGGTTTGTACCTTGGACCAACGATTTTCTTTGCTAAGGATATCGGCATAAAAATAGGCCAACTTCCACAATCCTTTGAAGGCATAGCACCACATCAGCTCCCAGTAACACATGTGATGGAACTGCTTCCAGGAGTGCTGAGCTGCGCATCCTTCCTCAAACCAATGGATAGCCTAGAAAACGTATATTGTGGAATGTTTAGTAAAGCCCTCCAGTCAATTCTAACCCTTCCTCCTTCCCAAACTACTGACACAGACACTCTCAGTATGCTTTACCCAGAGGGAGAGAGGATCTGTCCAATCAGCTACATTGTGTCTACTTGTGCTAAGAGCACTTGCTGTTGTTTTATTTCATTTTTACACTGTTGTACCTTTAGATAGAAATGGCTTTTAGATAGGCAGGTGATTGGTTAGTAAGCAATTTCTATATTTTATGTTAGGAAATGTCTAAGCTTTTTTAAAGGACAACTACTGAATCTTAATTTTCTGAATAAAAATCTCCAGGTCAGGACCCAACACAATCAGTGATACTAGAAGACCATGATCCCACCCATGGGTAAACAAACCAATCCTTGCATTATAGAATAGCCAGGAAGGCAATGATCCAGTTAGGGCCCAGGTACACATGGATGGGACATTATCGGCTTGGGACGTTTTTCATAGATTTAGCTAATCACATCCATGTGCAGCTTCCACTGCATTATTTCTAGGTTACATAGAAACATTTATTAGAAATTTTTTTATCTTAAGTGTTAGTTCATAGGAAGGCCGGTGTTAGTTCGTAGGAAGGCCGGTGTTAGTTCGTAGGAAGGCCGGTGTTCAGTTCGTAGGAAGGCCGGTGTTAGTTCGTAGGAAGGCCGGTGTTAGTTCGTAGGAAGGCCGGTGTTAGTTCGTAGGAAGGCCGGGTTAGTTCGTAGGAAGGCCGGTGTTAGTTCGTAGGAAGGCCGGTGTTAGGTCGTAGGAGGCCGGGTGTGGTTAGTTCGTAGGAAGGCCGGTGTAGTTAGTGAAGGCCGGGTTAGTTCGTAGGAAGGCGGTGTTAGTTCGTAGAAGCCGGTGTTAGTTCGTAGGAAGGCCGGTAGTGTTAGTCGTAGGAAGGCCGGTGTTAGTTCGTAGGAAGGCCGGTGTTTGGGAAGGTTAGTTGTAGAAGGCCGGGTTGTTTAGTAGTAGAAGGACGGTTTAGGTGTAGAAGGACGGTGTTAGGCGTAGGAAGGACGTGTGTTAGGCTTAGGAAGGACGGTGTTAGGCCGTAGGAAGGACGGTGTTGTTAGGCCGTAGAAGGACGGTGTTAGTTCGTAGGAAGGACGGTGTGTTAGTTCGTAGAAGGACGGTGTTAGGTTCGTAGGAAGGACGGTGTCAGTTCGTTAGGAAAGGACGTGTCATGTCGTAGGAAGGACGGTGTAGTTCATAGGAAGGACGGTTGAGTTCATAGGAAGGACGGTGTGTCAGTCTAGGAAGGACGGGTGTGGTCAATAGGAAGGACGGTGTTAGGTCATAGGAAGGACGGTGTTAGGTCATAGGAAGGACGGTGTTAGGTCATAGGAAGGACGGTGTTAGTTCATAGGAAGGACGGTGTTAGTTCATAGGAAGGACGGTGTTAGTTCATAGAAGGACGGTGTTAGTTCATAGGAAGGACGGTGTTAGTTCATAGGAAGGACGGTGTTAGTTCATAGGAAGGACGGTGTTAGTTCATAGGAAGGACGGTGTTAGTTCATAGGAAGGACGGTGTTAGTCTAGGAAGGAGGTGTTAGTTATAGGAAGGACGGGTGTTAGTTCTAGGAAGGACGGTGTTATTCATAGGAAGGACGGTGTTGTTAGTTCTAGGAAAGGACGGTGTTAGGTCATAGGAAGGACGGTGTTAGTATAGGAAGGACGGTGTTAGGTCATAGGAAGGACGGGTTGTTAGTGTAGTCATTGGAAAGACGGTGTTGTCGTAGGAAGGACGGTGTTAGTCGTAGGAGGCGGTGTTAGTCGTAGGAAGGACGGTGTTAGTTCGTAGGAAGGACGGTGTTAGTTCGTAGGAAGGACGGTGTTAGTTGTTAGGAGGAAGGAGGTGTTAGTCGTAGGAGGAAGGACGGTGTTAGTTGTAGGAAGAAGGTGTTAGTGTAGGAAGGACGGTGTTTAGTTGGTAGAAGGACGGTGTGTTGAGGACGGTGTTAGTTCGTAGGAAGGACGGGTTAGCTTCGTAGGAAGGACGGTGTTAGCTCGTAGGAAGGACGGTGTTAGCTCGTAGGAAGGACGGTGTTAGCTCGTAGGAAGGACGGTGTTAGCTCGTAGGAAGGACGGTGTTAGCTCATAGGAAGAGACGGTGTGTTAGTCATAGGAAGAAGGACGGTGTTAGCTCATAGGAAGAAGGACGGTGTTAGGTCATAGGAAGAAGGACGGTGTTAGTATAGGAAGAAGGACGGTGTTAGGTCATAGGAAGAAGGACGGTGTTAGTTCATAGGAAGAAGGACGGTGTTAGTTCATAGGAAGAAGGACGGTGTTAGTTCATAGGAAGAAGGACGGTGTTAGGTCATAGGAAGGACGGTGTTAGTTCGTAGGAGAAGGGACGTGGGTTAGTCTAGGAGAAGGACGGTGTGTAGTATAGGAAGAAGGACGGTGTGTTATAGGAAGGACGGTGTTAGTCTAGGAAGGACGGTGTTGTTAGGCCGGGAGGAAGGACGGGGTTAGGTCGTAGGAAGGACGGTGTAGCGTAGGAGGACGTGTTAGGTCGTAGGTACAGGACGGTGTTAGGTCGTAGGAAGGACGGTGTTAGGTCGTAGGAAGGACGGTGTTAGTCGTAGGAGGACGGTGTTAGTCGTAGGAGGACGGTGTTAGGTCTAGAAGGACGGTGTTAGGTCGTAGGAAGGACGGTGTTGTGTCATATTAGGAAGGACGGTGTTAGTTCGTAGGAAAGGACGGTGTTAGTGTCGTAGGAAGGACGGTGTTGTGTAATAGGAAGGCGGTGTTAGGTCGTAGGAAGGACGGTGTTAGGTCCATAGGAAGGACGGGTTAGGTCTAGGAAGAGGTGTTAGTCGTAGGAAGACGGGTTAGGTCTGAAGGACGGTGTTAGGTCGTAGGAAGGACGTGTTAGTTAGGGTCGTAGAAGGACGGTGTTAGGTCGTAGGAAGGACGGGTTAGTCGTAGGAAGGACGGTGTTAGGTCGTAGGAAGGACGGTGTTAGGTGTAGGAGGACGGAAGGACGGTGTTAGGTCGTAGGAAGGACGGTGTTAGCGGAGGAAGGAGGGTGAGTCGTAGGAAGACGGTGTTAGTCGTAGGAAGGACGGTGTTTAGAGGTTACGTAGGAAGGACGGTGTGTAGGTCGTAGGAAGGACGGTGTTAGGTCGTAGGAAGGCGTGTTAGGTCGTAGGAAGGACGGTGTTAGGTTCGTAGGAAGGACGGTGTTAAGGAAGGGTTAGGTCGTAGGAAGGACGGGTTGTTAGGTCGTAGGAAGGCCGGTGTTTAGGTCGTAGGAAGGACGGTGTTAGGTCGTAGGAAGGACGGTGTTAGGTCGTAGGAAGGACGGGGTTAGGTCGTAGGAAGGACGGTGTTAGGTCGTAGGAAGGACGGTGTTAGTTCGTAGGAAGGACGGTGTTGGTCGTAGGAAGGACGGTTAGCTCGTAGGAAGGACGGTGTTAGTCGTAGGAAGGACGGTGTTAGTTCGTAGGAAGGACGGTGTTAGGTCGTAGGAAGGACGGTGTTAGGTCGTAGGAAGGACGGTGTTAGGTCGTAGGAAGGACGGTGTTAGGTCGTAGGACGGACGGTGTTAGGTCGTAGGAAGGACGGTGTTAGGTCGTAGGAAGGATGGTGTTAGGTCGTAGGAAGGACGGTGTTAGGTCGTAGGAAGGACGGTGTTAGGTCGTAGGAAGGACGGTGTTAGGTCGTAGGAAGGACGGTGTTAGGTCGTAGGAAGGACGGTGTTAGGTCGTAGGAAGGACGGTATTAGTTCATTGGAAGGCCGGTGTTAGGTCATAGGAAGGACGGTGTTAGGTCATAGGAAGGACGGTGTTAGGTCATAGGAAGGACGGAGTTAGGTCATAGGAAGGACGGAGTTAGGTTATAGGAAGGAACGTTCTTACTTCATCAATGCTGCCTTTAAGCTCTGCAATCCTTCCAGCGAAAAACAGAAATATGGCGCTCTGAGAGAGGGAGAAACACAGTTACAGACAGTCCTGGGATATAACATTTTAATTCAAACTCAAAGTCGGGGGTAATAACTATGGGGGGATGGCGCCTGGTTTACTAACACATTAGCAGGTCTTTTACCCAAATGTATACCTCTTGAACCCTCTCCTTACCTTTGGATGATGGCTTAAATATGGCTGTAGAAGATTCTCAGCCTCTGTCATACTAACTTCTCCAGTACCTATGACAAAGCACAGAGGCTCATATAACAATGTACAGCAACATACGGAAAGAGACAAAAGTGTGTGACCCAGAAATGGTTTAACTCCTCCCCCCACAGTTATAACAAAGCCCTGGTTCTCACCTAGAATGAAGTTCATGAAGGTGTAATAGCAAAGCAATAGCATTGTACAGAGCAGGGAGCGCAGGTTCCTGGATGTGGCACCTTCGTGTAGCCTGGACAGACCGTATTCCTTGGGGTAAGTAGGGGAAGAAGTGACAAACAGAAGAAAGATAGATATTAATATAAAGGGAGAACATGGCAAATCTCAGTGATAGGAAAGCCTAGATATAGCTAATACAGTAAGTAAAGGTATTGTATATTTACACATACACACACACACACATTCACGTGCTAACAATCACTGGTGCGTAAATAGTACAAACTGAAGGTACCTTATCTCCTGAAAACCCAGCAAACTCAAGTAACTTCAGAATCCGGGGTGGAAAGAGAGACAGTGTCTGTGATAGAGACAAAGCCCGTGAGATTTACATTCAGTGTAGAATCCACTATTATTACTTCAATTATAACGTGGTTATTTTCAGCACACTGTGATGTGTGGGGATGGTAGACTGTATATTAAAGGGCATGTAACCCCCCCACACAAAATTTTATATTTACCTTTCCCACCCCTGTAAACCCAGAAGTTGCAATATTGACTATGATGTTCTGGAAGTCAGATATTCATCCTGACATCCCCATCGCTGTTTGTCACCGCCTCCTCTTCAAGCTGGTTAAGCTTGTTACAAGATCGCACATGCTGAAGAGGAGGCGGCCCTGTCTGTAGAGGTTACTCACTGGCCGTGACCTCATCGATCATGGCCATAATGGACAACTGGAAGAAGATGGAAAAAGAACCAGAAAGTAGTATGTGTGATTGCAGGCTGAATATATACGCTGGGGAGGCAAGTATGAAATCTTGTTATGGTGGTGGACATGCCCTTAATTAAGCAAAAAATTAAGGGAATAATAACAAACGTCTTAGTTAAAATATAGTTCCAGCTTGGTAATTTATTTCAGTGTGTTGAGGGTAATTAAAGAATCTTTACTATAAGTAATATTCTCAAGCTTTGTCAGAGACCCTTTTTTAATGGGTAACTAGGTTTTACCTATAAAATGAACCCTAAATCACATCTCTAGGTAAAAATATGTGAGAAGTTATTGCTGGAAATGTTCAGCGATATAGCAATATTACTTCCTGCTCGAACACTTCCTGTTTTCAGCCATGTGACCAGCAACTGCTTGTATTAATAGGCCCCTCTTCTCAACAGTCACTTTTTTAAAAAATATTTCTGTAAAGGTACTTCCTGTTTTCCCCAGCATTAAAGCTGGGTACACACACTGGCGATACATCTGATCCGACGGTATTGGGGCTTTATCGCCAGTGTGTGTAGCTTTTTTTCCGAACGAGCGTTGTTCAGGAAAGACCTAAAATTTCCCTCAGCCGTGGTCGAGGGAAACACACAGTCCCGAACATTCTCCATATGCTGTGTATAGGTAGAACACTCAGGACTGTGTGTTCCCTGATCTTTTGCAGATCCTGTCTGTCATCTTTCAAAAATCTTTACTGTGTGTACTGTGTGGGGTGAAGGGGAGGAGCAGAGCTTAGGTGATGTCACTCAACCTACTGGAAGCAGGAAATTTGAACATTCATTACAATATAATTTCTCACAGGCTGCAGCCAGAGATGTGATCCAGGGCTCATATTAAAGGAATGATTGCAGGCTTATATTTAAACCTAACTTGTTTGGAAACCACAGTTGCCCTTAAAGTAATAATTTTAGTAAATATTCACTTGAAATGATAAAATTTTCTTTGTTTGTTTAATGTTATTTTTGTCAATAAATTACAATGAACTGTAATGATCACTTCTCACATTAGTCAATGACAGTCACTAGGATTATGGAACATCCACTCACCAGATTGAATGCGCCAGTGCCCAGTGAAACGCCTCCTTCTAGGTGAATGTGTGATGCCCCCTTCTGGAAGGTAGTAGACTGCATTACATTATTCAGATCCCTGGAACACAGAGTGTATATATAACTAGAAATACTGACCATACATGTGTATACTTCACAACTAACCATAAGCAATAGACAAAGATACCATATTAACTCTTATTAAAAACCAGCAGATTTGACCAATCTCCCCCCCCCCTTTTTCTGTTTGTACTTGGAGGGAATCTCTTACCGATAGATCAGGTAACTGTTACGGACCTTCATTCCGCCTTTAATAAAGCTGATCATATTCTCATCCTAAAAGAAACAAGCATAATCAAAATACAAATTAAAAGACAACTGTATTGTGTAAGCTCTGCCCCACCTCAGTCTCTGATCTATCCAATGGGAAGAAGCTCTTCATGCAGAACACGTCTTCTCATTGGTTAGGCCCTGGGCAAAAAGGGAGGTGGAGCAGACAACTGTACAGTTATCCTTTAAATTATTGTGGAATATGTCCCTCCCAAAGAAGCATGACACAGATAGGATGAACTATGGAACATAGAATGTCCCTCCTACAGCAGGTTGACACAGATAAAAATAACTATGGGACATGGTTTATGTCCCTCCCACTGCAGGGTTATAAAGTTAAAAGGACAGAAGAAAGGTAACAAACTAACCTGCAAGAAGGTAAGTGCCGCCCTCTGTAGGAGACACTCTGCATAGCAAACTTCTGCGTGTAGTTCCACTGAAAGACATACAAGTGATCAGTGCTGACAAATCCCTACGGATATGTACGTAATGCATTCAATCAGATATCACTGGCCTTCATCCATCCACACTATATTTCATGTAAACAGTCATCAAGGGGCTGAGTCCTTGTGTGTCACATGTACTCAATGTGCGTCATTAACCTTATACTTCTTGTTTTCCCTTCACTGATCTATTGATTGCTGCCATTCTGATTTCTCTATCGAGGTAAAACTGAATATGGTTTATTTCATAGACCCCAATACTCCTATACTCTATATGGGGATCAGTCAGACGCGCCCACATGCGCTTTGATCGTATCGGATCTACTAAAAGTGAAGGGATCAGATAACACGCTGTGGTAGTCATTTTTAGCCCACACACTTTTTCTCAATATTCCCCAGATCCAATAATATTTGTGTAATATCAGCAAGGTGTATGGCCACCTTTATAAATAGCTAATTAACTATACTTCCTGCTCCTTCCACGTGTCCTACAGAATTCTGTTACTTTCCCTTTTATAAAGAACAATGCTCACCTGTCAACTTAAACCCATATGCTTTCACTAGTGCCCCAATACAATCAGAGCACTTACTGCCCCCTGTCTACCATCCTGCGCTTGTTCATAACACAACTACTCTCACCCATTTAGATGCTTGAAATATTTGCTGATCGAAAGTATATATAGTGCAGGGCCAGCAATGGGACATTCCCAGTCCTGGACCATTTAGTTTGCAATCAAACATTGTCATTAAATCATCAGAATGAATCAATGGATCAGAAGGGAATTTAATTCATAGCCATACAATGGAAGCAAAGAAAATTCACAAAAAGCACCTTCTTGGTTAATAAATATTACCGGAAATCTCCGCACATTATATCAACTGAAGTTGAAATATGTTGGGCTTTAAATGAAACAGCGAGTTAGGAGATAAGACACTATTGTTAGTGGTTAAGGTATGTATGACAGGCTGTATTTACAGAGGAAAGGCCAACCTTACACGTGACCTATCAGAAATCAAGATATTCTCCTCCCTCTGCAAACACTCTACAACCATGGTGTAAAAATAACCAACTGACTGAATTGCAATAATTGATTCATTTTTTAAACTAATAGTTAAAGGGATTTTATCAACATCCTGAAAAAAATAATGAATTAACAAAACAAAGATTACTTATCTGTATACCTTTGCCGGGTGAGTACGGCTACACTCACAGCCTGGACAAAGCATGGGGTGCCACTATTGTGGCCTCCAGTATGGGCCAGGTTGGGCATACGGATCTTGTCTTGATTTGAGCAAATGCTAACAAGATGCTGTTAGTCTGAGAAACTAATCAGATGTTACCTTTTTACTGGACTACTGCACTTCTGATTGGCTACTGCAGATTACAAGCACATTAATAATTTAGCGTTTATTAAACAAGGCCAAATGTATTCAAAGCAAAGTTTTCTACAACAATTAACTAAATAACGGACAATCCCCATGGTGTATATTGTCAGTAGTCCACAGTTGGTTAAAACTGTAAAAGTATAACATTTTCACTTCTTTTTATATTTAATATTGTAAAGAGGATCTCTGATGTCACAGAGCTACAGTTATCACAATATTATGCTATAGTTGAATTAATATTAAGGGAGGCTTGCGAAGATATGTTGGTGTTGCAGATTTCTAAAGAAGATATAAAAAGTTACAGATATACGGTAGCTGCATATCATCACAAACATCCTTACCTTCTGTAAAGGTATCTGCACCTAATTTATTTATTATGGACGATTTCTTCCTAAACCTGTAAAAAAAGGGGATTTACATCATTACATATTCTCCTTATATGTGAACTGAGAAAACACCCCAGTGCTAGGGAGAAACAGCATCATTCACCCAGAGCCGCAGCTCTCTATTATGGGGTTAATATCAGTAAGTGTGACTTTAACCCCTGCAATGTAATTCAATATGTGTTGTGCGCATATATCAGCACGACTATTTAACGCCAGCTAATAGCTCCACATGCGCAAAGTGCGTATTGAATTACAATACAAAGAATGAGTCTGAAAGTGACTTACAGGTAATTGTCAGGTATAAAAGTTGATGATTTAAGATGTACACAAGGTTTATAGGATAATTAAAATCCTCCTTATAAAGAAAGCTTTAAAGGGCATCTATACCAAACAACAGGTTATTTTAAATTGACCATAACTGGAAACTATAATCCTTCCGAACCAACACTGTATCATTTTTTTGTTGATCTGCCCCCTATTTCTTAAGATATCCAATCTAAAACTTCTTATATTTCAGCTGTCAATCAAGTTCCTTGCTCTCAAAAACTATTCTTCTGAGAGTAGTTTTACTGTAGCTGGAATGGTGACAGAGCTTTGACAGTTGGAATGCTGTATGCAGTGTGCAGGCTTGACGGTTAGTTTGTGGGAAAAAAGTCAGGTCGGATAGAAGTGGGAGTGGTTAAAAGAGGGAGGGGGGATACTTTTCCTAAACAAAATGTGTGCTGAATTGCAGGCATGCAGCAACACGCGCAAATCAGAGTAAGTGCTACTTACATGTATTCAATTATAGATTAAGATGAGGCAAAGTCATTTTTTCAGTATAGTGTCCATTTAAGTCAGCCACACATGCACCAATCTTGTGTATTTTCGGGGCTAAGACTGGTGCCTTTATATTGAGATGCTAATGATGGGGTAACATAGATTTGCAAATGCTAATTAGCAGCCAAAAGGAAGAGAGAGACACATGCATTGTGACCTGTCTAGGGGCTTGTCTTTGTAAATGGATGTGTTAAAGGGACAGTTCAGTGGAAATTATCAATATTTGTTAAATTGTTATTCTACATATTCTCTCCCATTTTGAAATATCAGTTGATTTCATACCCTTTGCTGTTCCCTGCTGTTGACATTAGTGAGCTGACATTTCAGGTTCTAACAGTCCTTCTTCTTCCCAGGATGCACCACTTCCTTGGAATGTTCCTAACAGTAATTTCTACTGATTGGCTGTTGGATGGGTCAAAGATGCTCAGATCTCTACTGAGCAACTGAATCAACCCAGGCACTGGGTCAAGGGCAAGACCATAACGGTCTCTACTAGGGGTCCTGCAAACAGGAAGTCAGTATTTCGGTTGCATTTATTTATACACAGACACAATGCTGAATTGGCAGATTAAGGTCATTGGGATGAAAAAATACTGTTCTTTTTTCTGAAAAGTCTATGTATTTGTACTGAACTTCCCCTTTAAGTTGTCAGGGAATAAGCATACCTTTATATGTATGGCCACCTTTAACTAGCCCAACTATTCAAACCTCAGTGGACCGTCTTTCCCTGTCAGACAGAAAGATGGTCACAAAGAGGAAGGGGCAGTAAAAATGAGAAGTATACTTTATGTTTTCTAGGGTGTAATATCCATGTTTAGCTGAATCAAATGGTGTATCACCTGCCTTTATACTCCACATGGTTCCTAGGATGATCAATGTCGGGGTCAGAAAGGCTTCTTTTGAACCTTTTCCTTTCCTTTAAAGGCCTTTGCTCACAGTGGCATTTCTAGCGTACGGTGATCAACGGTGTTTACAGCTGTCTGATTTCCCATACGTCTCCCTTTAAAGATAATGAAGAACTAACAACCAAACCCTGAGATTAGGGTTGTCACCTCTCTGGCAGAGAAAAGGTACAGGAGACAGATGGGATTTTTATAATTTTTGTACCAATGTATAAATAACAGACTGATAGGAACCCTACCTGAAAGTGGAAATAATAAAAAAGCTTTTAAAAATATTTTAATTCATCTAAAAGAAAACATAACAGCTATATTGGTTAGGAGAAAAGTTTAATGGTTAAAATATTTATTTCCAGGGGGTGTGGCCTGACATGGCTTGAGATAGGGCGCAACTTTGGCTAGCTCCTCTCTGTGCCCAAAATCCTTGCTAATATCCTGTAGGGAACCAACCGAAATTCCCTAACCCAACAACTCAGAGATACCTGGGAACACTGAGCGCTCCACCCGAACCGACCCCCTCCCACCATCCAAGACAGCGGACCCGCGAGCGCCCTTCCCCGAACCCCGACCCATCCCTCCCTTGGCCACGTGATTCGCACCCAAGGACCCCTGGGCCGTCTAGCAGAACAGTCCCAGCTACCACAGTAACCCCCGGCAAGGAGCGGGGAGACCCCACGGGGTGGAATCCCTAGACCCACTAAGCCAGCATTCTCCTGCTTCTCCGGTACACATAATACAATGTCTATAATAGACATAATACTCGTAAACTACCCTCTCCTACCTAGGGTAAGGGACATGGGATATCTACCCAGAATGCTTTCAGACCACTCCCCCTGCTGGGCCACGTTTAGCTGGACCCAACGTCCCCCTCAGCCCCACTGGAAATTAAACCCCCTCTGGCTACATCTACTCCCAGACAACACAAATCTTTCAGATGAATGGGACACGTTTTTTCAAATCAATGAGAACTCAACCAATCCCCTAACCCTCTGGGAAACATTCAAAATATATGCCCGGATGACACCTATGCAACACAATCAATAGAATTAAACGGATTTCAGCCACTACAGAACAGGAAGCCATACAAGCCCTGAGTAAAGCTGAAATCAACTTCCAAGCAAACCCAACCGATCAAAACGCCACAACACTGAAACAGACCAAAGTCACAAATCAAATTCTAACAACTAAAGCCAATAAGAAACTATATTTCCAAAAGGCAAGAATATACGAACACGGTGAAAAATGTGGTAAACTCCTAGCATATTTGTCGAACAACGAACACAGAACCCCAGTGGTGATATCCCTCCTCACCCCTGCAAATACAATTATAAGCGACCACCCACAAGTTGCCCAACTTTTTGCCGACTATTTCCACACAATATATAAATCCACACTAGACCACTCAATACACGATATCCAAAACTATCTAAACCCCATCAGACTTCCACAATTATCCCCACAGGAACGTTCCTTCATGGAATCCCCCATTACAGAAAGGGAAATCCAGCAAACAATATTACAACTCCCAACACATAAAACACCAGGTACAGATGGGCTCCCCGCAGAATTCTACTTAACATACCTTGACTCCCTAAAACCTGGAAAAGACCCTCACCTCCCAGCCTCCTACAGACCAATCTCCCTCCTCCAAGTAGACCTCAAAATCCTATCCAAGCTACTCTCCCTCAGACTTAATAAGATTATTACCTCCCTCATACACCCGGATCAAATGGGATTTATCCCAGGAAAGAATACAACAATCAACACAAGGCGCTTATACCTAAACTTACAAGCACAACACAAAGAGGTGGGAGACAGATGTGTGGTCAGTTTGGATGTGGCTCGCGCATTCGATTCAGTCGAGTGGCAATTCTTGTGGCGGGTCCTACATTCCTTTGGTTTTGGCCCTAACTTTATTAAATGGTTACAAATTTTATACTCCAAACCAACAGCCAGAGTAATAGCGAATGGATGGCCCTCCGAATCCTTCCCATTAACGAGAGGAACCCAACAAGGATGCCCCCTCTCCCCCCTTCTTTATGCATTGGTGGTGGAACCCCTAGCAACCAAACTAAGGGAAGACCATATTATAAAGGGTCAGAAATTAGGCACTCACACGGAGGTGATCAGCTTGTATGCAGACGACATGCTCCTTTACCTAGCCGATCAAGGCCCCTCACTAGACCGCACCCTTACATTAATAGATGAATATGGGAAATACTCCGGACTAGCAATCAACTGGTCCAAATCACAAATACTCCCCATGGAGTATTATGGGGGGGGAGGGAACGTTTAACTACACAGGGGTAGATAGAGAAGTTAGGGATCTGGGGGCTAGTAACACAACGGAGGGAGGAGAAGGAGGAGGGGGGAGCATAGAGGATAAGGAGGCATGTACGACCATGTATGGAAGTAAATCAATTGATAATCTAAAATGTATGTTTACAAATGCAAGGAGTCTGGCTGGAAAAACCGGCGAACTTGAAATAATAGCGTTAAAGGAAAGGTATGATGTAATTGGTATAGCAGAATCATGGCTTAATGATTCACACGACTGGACAGTAAATATTGAAGGGTACTCCTTATTTAGACATGACCGAGTTAATAAGAAAGGAGGAGGAGTATGTATGTATGTTAAACAGGAATTGAAGCCAAATTTAAAAGATGGAATAGATGGGGGAGCAAACGATGCGGCAGAAACATTATGGGTGGAACTGTGTACAGGAAGCAAGAAGGTAGGTAAATTAATTGTTGGAGTGTGTTATAAGCCGCCAAATGCCGGGTAAGAGGTGGAAATGAATCTCCATATGCAGTTGGCGAAGGCTGCTGGTATGGGGCATGTTCTGGTTATGGGGGATTTTAACTACCCTGAAATAGATTGGAGTAATGGAACTGCCAGCACCTCAAAAGGTATAAAGTTCTTAAATTTCCTATATGAGCATTTTCTTTCATAGATGGTAGAAGTTCCTACTAGAAAGAATGCGTTGTTGGATCTGGTGATATCTAATAACCCAGAGCTCATTTTGGAGATGAAGGTAATGGGAAGCTTAGGGAATAGTGACCATGATATAGTGTCATTTAATATAGGTTGCAGAAAACTAAAGTGCACTGGCTTAACAAAAACTTTTAACTTTAGGAAAGCTAATTTTATGCTTTTAAAGGAATCGCTCCTGCTCATAGACTGGGGGGAACTGTTTCTAGGTAAAGATACTGAGCAGATGTGGACCACTTTTAAAGGGATATTAAACTATAACATTTCCAAATCGGTACCTTTAGGAAACAAGTGTAAAAAAATTAGGTCCACTCCTGCATGGCTTAATGCTCAGGTAAAAAGGGAAATGGAAAAAAAGAAAAGGGCTTTTAAAATTTTGAAAGCAGAAGGCACAGAACAGGCTTACAGGGACTTCAAAAGTTGTAATAAAGAGTGCAAGAAAGCAATTAAACTAGCTAAAATAGAAAATGAAACACGGATTGCCGAACAAAGCAAGTCCAACCCCAAGATGTTTTTTAAGTATATAAATGGTAAAAAAATGAGGACTGAGAATGTGGGACCATTAAATAATGGAGCTGAGGTGGTTGTAGAGGATGCCGAAAAGGCTAATCTGCTAAACCGTTTTTTTACATCGGTTTTTACTGTTGAGAATCCTTACAGTAGGGATTGTAACAATGTGCAGGGAGGAAATGAAGAGTTTTCACATTGGATAACAGAGGATATGGTACGGAATCAATTAGACAAAGTTAATATCAATAAAGCGCCAGGACCAGATGGATTGCATCCTAGGATTTTAAAAGAGCTTAGTTCAGTTCTAGCAAGACCACTGTGTCTCATCTTTTCAGATTCGCTTTTGTCTGGGGATGTGCCGCTGGATTGGAAAAAAGCCAATGTAATACCAATATTCAAAAAAGGTAGTCGTTCACAGCCTGGTAACTATAGACCTGTAAGCCTAACATCAGTGGTAGGGAAGGTGATGGAAACTTTGTTAAGGGATCATATCCTTGACTTTGTCTCCAGAGATCATCTTATTAGTAGTAGTCAGCATGGATTTATGAGAAATAGATCATGCCAGACAAATTTAATTGGTTTTTATGAAGAAGTGAGTAAGAAGTTAGATTCAGGCACAGCTGTGGATGTGGTATATCATGGATGTGGATGTGGTTCATGGATAGAGAACTGGTTATTGGACCGCAAACAGAGAGTGGTGGTTAATGGAGCTACATCTATGTGGGCTAAAGTTCTAAGCGGAGTTGTACGGCAGTTAATATTAGTTTAAAAATCTATTTTAATCATAAGATATGTTAAACACTTATATCAATTTGCAAATCCTTGATCGCTTTAAAGGATTGTTTCATTAAAGGGCATTAAGTAACTCTAGCATTACTGACAACGCTACATTATACCTTTCATATGTACTTTATAAGTGCCATTTTATATTACATAGAGGACATGACATATAACCAAGGAATTGAAAGGGGAAAAAAGGTGAAGGGCATCCATTTACAAGGAAATAGATATTTAAATATAATGTTCATTTCCAAACCAGCAATATGCAATCGATTGAATGCTCACAGTGTGTAAAATATAAATTTTACCAGCTTTTTAAATGCAATATGTTGGTTTTTTTTGGAATGCTGGAAAAGAATGAAACCTAAGTGACCTTGGACAATATCCAAAATTTTAAAGCTTTTATTTTAAAAGGTGTTAAATAAAGAACATGTAAAAGACATATACGTGAAAAGTCTAATCTCTAACCCTGAGTTGGATCATTTTTATATGGTGATGTCTCTTTTATTCTTATGTCTGCAGGAGAAATCAAAGCTTTATTAGGCATTTGCAGCTTCTCATAATACAGACTATGTTAAAGCTATTAATAAACAGTTCAATGGTGCTGCTAGGAAAAGTATTTCTCAAACCTGGAGGCAATTTATTGTCAAATCAGTGTATTTTTTGGAATGCTAATATTCAGCACTAAACATTGACATACTAGATATTGTGGCATATTTATAAAGGTGTAATATGTGGAATTAACTTTTCACCATACTTTACAGCATGTTTAATTGGCAAAATTGCAATAACCACAATTTATAAAACGGCCAAGGTAAGTGGCGAAAAGTCTTTCTGCCGCATATTGTGAAAATTGAAATTGCCACTAGAGATGGACATAAAACCAAATCCGAGTTTGAGCTGAACTTTATGAGTTCGAGTTCAAACTAGTTTGTTTTTCGGGACTCACGGCTGTATTTTTGATAATTATCGTAAATTCGATAATAATCGGCCGTTCGCTAACCCTAGAATGTTTTGTTCGCTAACCCTCTAAAGTATCATTCATTTTCAGTAACCCTTGAATGTACGGGTCATTTTCACTAACCCTAGAATGTATCGTTCACTAACCCTCGAATGTATCCTTCGATTTTCGGTAACCCTCTAAAGTATCGTTTGTTTTCGGTAACCCTCGAATGTATGGAACCTTTTTGTAGCGTTCGCTAAACCTCGAATGTATCATTCGTTTTCGATAATCCTTGAAAGTATCGTTCGTGTTCGGTAACCCTTGAATTTATGGTTCTATTTTCGGTAACCCTCATAAGTATTGTTCGGTAGCCCTCAAATTTTCTGTAACACTCGAATGTAGCTTGCGGTTGCAAAACCCAACAATTGCCCGCTCGTGTTTAAGAAGTGTTTTAACAAGTTTTGGTGATAGTGACATGTTCCCCAGACCATTTCCCAGGTGTCACAGCCATTTACAGTAAGTTACCATTGTTAGTTTAGCTGTAAATCACCCAGAGTTTTCGAACTATCACTCTCCCTTTGACTTTAATGGGTCTGAAAACGAACCTTCAAACTTTTACTGAAGTTCGAAAGTTCGAAAATGGACCAAATTTTAGAAAGTTTGGCCAACACATTGCTGTGTTAAATTTGTCGGAAAAGTTTGACGGTATTTAGAAAAGTTGGAAAAGTAATTAAAGTAGCCACAAAATATCGCCATGGCCAAGGTGGAAAAATGTCATGTCCTTAGTTGAAATTTTTTAGTTTTTTTTTCTTTTTAAGTATTTAATATCACAATATTCATATTAATTAATAGTAACGTGAAAAATAATTCTAATTTCGAAAATTACTTAAATTTTATATTTCATACTGGTAGTTCCCAAATAATTGTAATAATGAATAAAATAAAGTACATAGCTAATTTCTTAATCTCTACTCATAATATTTAAATAATGTATCTTCCAATGGTATGTGTCTGTCACCTTTCTTCCTAGGGTCCATACATGTGCTCGATGGACACCATGACCCCTGCATATACCATACTAATTAGACCAAAAAAAGTCTGAGAAAAAGACCCTCCAAATAGCACAAACCACCTCAGGGTTCTACAAAAAGCTTTATTACGTGAACACAATACAAACCCCACAATACACATTACAAAAGTCACCATAAAAAGATCATATAAATATCTAAAAATTTTCCCACACTCTGAGCATCCCCAGAGATAAGTATACTGCCCCCCTGAGTAAAGAGATATCACAAGCTAAGTCCTGCCTCTAGCTCAAATTGGCCACACTTACAACCAGTCCCCACGATCAAATATCAGGACTCCGTGCCGTGTATGTAAATAGGCATGCCACACAGTCAGCATCATCCCACTCAGCAAGTGTACTGTGGACTTACCAGGACCAGCCCCTCCGCACGCCCGCACTTCCACCTGCTTTACCATAGGTCGGGGTAAGCTGTCCTCTTCACCCCATATTCAACTCTGGAACTGGTGCTGACACTGCCACAATTGGTAATTGTCAGCCGCCTCTTTACTCCTAAGGGTCCAGCGAACTCCTCGCCAATATATTTCACCCGTATTACCCGATTATGCGCGGGCTTCGTCAGGGACACTATGACCCCTGACACATGAGAATCAAACAAAGGGACGATAAACCACCCTTTGGTTTGATATACCCATGTGTGTGACCGAATGGCCACATGTGTGATTATTGCCCAAAACAAACAGTAATCGCATCCTTGGCAGTGATGTATATGCCATGACGTGTTGTTCCTGGGACCCGCGGGAACCTTGAAGTGCCTGGGCTTGCTTGCCCCCCACTCAGTATCTACAGTATTTACAGTAGGTGAAAGCTTCGGGGGACTGAATACTTATTCCCCCTTTGGTGGGATACTCACCACCCTTTATAAGATCCCAAGAGTGTGCCTTGCCATGGACCCAAAAACCTCTTCATGTCCGGGGGACCTAAGGGACTGTGAAGCCTACTGCTCCGTTACGACCAAGATAGCGGCGAAGTATTACTGCACTTTCATTTTTTGATTCTCGCTGTCCCATTTTGTAGGTGTGAGAACACATTTCGACCTTTGGAGACTTAATTAATTTAGAGGATTTTTAGCTGCTTGTTCCTAGCTGCCTATATCGTTACAGTGTGCTACATTTGTATAAGGTTTGTGTCCAAGTAAGCTCTTTTTGTAGCTTTTTATATTATTGTATCTTTTTATGTAGCTGGCCAGCGTGGTATTTGGATGTTTTATGTGATACTTATATAAATATATACATATTTTTACTCAGATTATTTTATTCTGTGTGGGGTACTAATTTAATTTATCTATATGTACTGTATAGTAAGCACTAGGTAAACATTGCATTTTATTTGTGAATGTTAGCAAAAAAATAGTAATTCAGTAAAATGTGTTCAGGGCATTATAACTTGTGTTTTGGTGTCCCTGGCAAAGATTTTTTCTTTTAAGAAAATAAAATGTAAACAACCAGGATATACATTTACATACATTTATTTCCTGAAACCTCACGTTTGCTCAGAACCTCTGATAATGGTTGTTTGCTCATTGTAGAAGAACCAATATTGTGTTTTAACTGGCTTAGCATTGTGTATGTTTTTGTCTATTTAAAGTTAATTTTAAAGGAATTGTACACTAAAAAAATTACTTTGCCTCATTTTAATCTATAAATTAATACATATTGGCAACACTTACTCAACTTACAAACTTACAACTGTTTGTGTTGCTGCATGCATTTAATCCAGTATTTGTTTTGCTTAAGTTCACTTCCTCAGTACCCCAGCCCCCTACCAGACTATCAGACTTTCTGTGAGGGCAAGCATGCTCAGTAATCCCTATGCAGTTCACATACCAACTGTCACCATTCTAGCTACAGCAAAACTATACAAACAGAAGAGTTTATGATACTAAGGCACTTGATTGACAGTTGAAATGTAAAATGTTTCATACTAGATATCTAAAGAAATAGGGGATAGGTGATAGTTAGATTCTAGAAATATTTGAGTCCATTAATGGGCAATTAAAAAAAACTAATTTCCCAGTATACATATCTTTTAAGAATACTCCTAAAACAGGTTATACAGAAAGCTTAAAGAGCAAATGAAAAATTATATATACAGTAGGTAAATCACAACCCAAACTCCAAAACCACAATAGTTAGAAATCTCAGAGTTGTAAGACTAACCTATTATACACCCAAAGTTTTGTACCCCTCTCTCTTGTTGTTGACATCATAGCCAATGACTGGCTGTTGTTCACCAAGCATCCTCCTCTGTGCATGTGCAAGCCCCAAAAATTAGCTCTGTCAGTTTGAAGAGGAGGTGGCTGCCTTTTGAGAAGGCAGAGGGGGAGGGAACATAGTATTGAGCTGCATTAGGTTAGTCTTACTATTGTTGTTTTGGAGGATGATTAACCAGTACAAGGTTTTTAAGTTAACTTACTCTTTAACAACTATTATTTGACAACTATTACCTATAAAATAGGGTACATAAATGCATTGGATTACATACAGTAGTACAGAGCTCCAGAATATTTTTCTTATGAAGGAAGTATTAAAACAAGCATTAAAAAGTAAAGCTAAATGAAATAAATGTATGTTCTGTGCATATTTTTCCTTTCCTTGCAGGAGTCATTATATTGTCAAAATAATCCTTTACAAAAGTAAGAATAGGAGAATATTTATGATTCCTGTTCTTGCTATCTGTTTTGCATGATGAATGCACATTGTCTTCCAAAACAAGCTTGCCCAGAGTAGCTTATCAATGGAATTTAAACCTATAAATAAATCATTTGCTTCAGTTGTATGGTTGTGTGGCTCCCAGACAGAAAGACCTTAAGTATGGGGGGGGAGGGAAAGTTTAACTACACAGGGGTAGATAGAGAAGTTAGGGATCTGGGGGCTAGTAACACAACGGAGGGAGGAGAAGGAGGAGGGGGGAGCATAGAGGATAAGGAGGCATGTACGACCATGTATGGAAGTAAATCAATTGATAATCTAAAATGTATGTTTACAAATGCAAGGAGTCTGGCTGGAAAAACCGGCGAACTTGAAATAATAGCGTTAAAGGAAAGGTATGATGTAATTGGTATAGCAGAATCATGGCTTAATGATTCACACGACTGGACAGTAAATATTGAAGGGTACTCCTTATTTAGGCATGACCGAGTTAATAAGAAAGGAGGAGGAGTATGTATGTATGTTAAACAGGAATTGAAGCCAAATTTAAAAGATGGAATAGATGGGGGAGCAAACGATGCGGCAGAAACATTATGGGTGGAACTGTGTACAGGAAGCAAGAAGGTAGGTAAATTAATTGTTGGAGTGTGTTATAAGCCGCCAAATGCCGGGGAAGAGGTGGAAATGAATCTCCATATGCAGTTGGCGAAGGCTGCTGGTATGGGGCATGTTCTGGTTATGGGGGATTTTAACTACCCTGAAATAGATTGGAGTAAGGGAACTGCCAGCACCTCAAAAGGTATAAAGTTCTTAAATTTCCTATATGAGCATTTTCTTTCACAGATGGTAGAAGTTCCTACTAGAAAGAATGCGTTGTTGGATCTGGTGATATCTAATAACCCAGAGCTCATTTTGGAGATGAAGGTAATGGGAAGCTTAGGGAATAGTGATATAGTGTCATTTAATATAGGTTGCAGAAAACTAAAGTGCACTGGCTTAACAAAAACTTTTAACTTTAGGAAAGCTAATTTTATGCTTTTAAAGGAATCGCTCCTGCTCATAGACTGGGGGGAACTGTTTCTAGGTAAAGATACTGAGCAGATGTGGACCACTTTTAAAGGGATATTAAACTATAACATCTCCAAATCGGTACCTTTAGGAAACAAGTGTAAAAAAATTAGGTCCACTCCTGCATGGCTTAATGCTCAGGTAAAAAGGGAAATGGAAAAAAAGAAAAGGGCTTTTAAAATTTTGAAAGCAGAAGGCACAGAACAGGCTTACAGGGACTTCAAAAGTTGTAATAAAGAGTGCAAGAAAGCAATTAAACTAGCTAAAATAGAAAATGAAATACGGATTGCCGAACAAAGCAAGTCCAACCCCAAGATGTTTTTTAAGTATATAAATGGTAAAAAAATGAGGACTGAGAATGTGGGACCATTAAATAATGGAGCTGAGGTGGTTGTAGAGGATGCCGAAAAGGCTAATCTGCTAAACCGTTTTTTTACATCGGTTTTTACTGTTGAGAATCCTTACAGTAGGGATTGTAACAATGTGCAGGGAGGAAATGAAGAGTTTTCACATTGGATAACAGAGGATATGGTACGGAATCAATTAGACAAAGTTAATATCAATAAAGCGCCAGGACCAGATGGATTGCATCCTAGGATTTTAAAAGAGCTTAGTTCAGTTCTAGCAAGACCACTGTGTCTCATCTTTTCAGATTCGCTTTTGTCTGGGGATGTGCCGCTGGATTGGAAAAAAGCCAATGTAATACCAATATTCAAAAAAGGTAGTCGTTCACAGCCTGGTAACTATAGACCTGTAAGCCTAACATCAGTGGTAGGGAAGGTGATGGAAACTTTTTTAAGGGATCATATCCTTGACTTTGTCTCCAGAGATCATCTTATTAGTAGTAGTCAGCATGGATTTATGAGAAATAGATCATGCCAGACAAATTTAATTGGTTTTTATGAAGAAGTGAGTAAGAAGTTAGATTCAGGCACAGCTGTGGATGTGGTATATTTGGATTTTGCAAAAGCCTTTGATACTGTGCCACATAGGCGACTAATGTATAAACTGAGGACTGTTGGCCTTGAAGAAAACATTTGTTCATGGATAGAGAACTGGTTATTGGACCGCAAACAGAGAGTGGTGGTTAATGGAGCTACATCTATGTGGGCTAAAGTTCTAAGCGGAGTGCCTCAGGGTTCTGTACTGGGGCCGCTTCTGTTTAATCTGTTTATAAATGACTTAGAAGGGGGCATTGAGAGCAAGGTCTCTGTGTTTGCTGATGACACTAAATTATGCAGAGCTTTGGAAACTTCCAATGATGTGCAAGTGCTGCAAGCAGACCTAGATAGATTATCAAAATGGGCAGCAGAATGGCAGATGAGATTCAATGTTGATAAATGTAAGGTGATGCATTTGGGATTTAATAATCCCTGTGCCACCTACACCATAAATAACTCTGTGTTAAGTGCATCTGAAATGGAAAAAGATTTGGGGGTTCTGGTAGATAACAGACTTAGCTGTAGCAAACAATGCCAGGTAGCAACAGCTAGAGCTAGCAAGATATTGTCTTGTATAAAGAGGGGAATGGAATCAAGAGAGAAAAATATTATTCTCCCTCTTTACAAGGCACTGGTAAGGCCACATTTGGAATATGCGGTGCAGTTTTGGAATCCCATATACAAAAGGGACATCTTGGAAATTGAGGCAGTTCAGAGAAGGGCAACTAAATTAATAAGGGGAATGGAGGGGCTTGAATATGCAGGCAGATTAGACAAGTTAGGGCTGTTTACATTGGAGAAGCGGCGGTTGCGTGGGGACATGATAACCTTATACAAATATATTAATGGCCCATACAGTGAACTCTCTGGTGCATTGTTCACTAATAGGTCATATCAGAGGACTCGTGGACATCCTTTAAGGTTGGAAGAAAAGAAGTTTCATCTTCAGGTTAGGAGAGGTTTCTTTACAGTGAGAACGGTGAAACTGTGGAACTGTCTTCCAGCAGATGTGGTAATGGCAAGTTCATTGAATAACTTTAAAAAAGGCCTGGATAAGTTTCTAAAACTAAAAAATATTGAGAATTACTGGTATTAATGCATATAGATCTGGTTGATCCAGGGATACTTTCCGATTGCCGTTTGGAGTCAGGAAGGAATTTTTTCCCCCCTTTTTTAGCTGGGGTTTTTTGCCTTCCTCTGGATCAACTGTTAGGTAGGGTTAAAAAAAAAAAAAAAAAGGGAATAGGTTGGACTTGATGGACGAATGTCTTTATTCAACCTTAATTACTATGTTACTATGTTACTATGTAAGCTAGGTACACACCTAGCGATTTTTCCTCCTGACCGACCGTTCGATACTTTCAACCGGTCGGCCAGGAGGAAGGACTGTTGGTCGCGGCAAAAGCAGCCACGTCCGACAGTTACCGCGACCGATCCGTGTGGTCCATGGAGGACCGCATGATTGGACGAGGTCTTCCCCCATGATCGAACCGAAATATCTCATCGTGTGTACCCAGCTTTACACAAACAGAATTGTTGTATATATACGCCTCAAAGCACCCATTGACCTAAGAGTACGGACTGAGTGCAAGTGTGACTTTATTACTTTGTATATACAGTATATATATATATATATATATATATATATATATATATATATATATACTTTCTTTTTTTTTTTTTTTTATAAACCGGCACACTGCTCTCCAGTAAGTTATAGTGCCCAGGTGCTACTGCTACGGTGCACACAAAGGACTTTTCCAAAGTATTTAGGAATTTATTCAAACATGGTGCAACAAAGGCAATGTTTCGTTCCTATAAAATGTTTTTTTTTTTTTATTTGCTCACACGGCCAGTTATCAATGTTTCCTGTTACATTTTGAACTCTGTGTGATAGATCTGAGAAAAATTAAAATGCCAGCTTATGAAAGAAAACTCTTGAGAAAAAACACAGACATGAGCTTGGTATCTATATAAAAGTGTAATAACAGTGCTGATAAAGAATTCATAAAATAAAATCAATTTGCCTCCAGTGATTGTTCTTATTTAGAAGTTATTAAACATCAAAGTGGCAGCAGTTGCCTATTAAAGCTTTTTTTTTAATCCTTATGGCTGAAAAAAGTAAAGCTTATTCTGTGTGAAATAATTCATCATGTCATGAAGATTCCTCATTTACCGAGTTATTAATTATTTTATTTCCAATTTAATTGTATTGTCCTTTAGTTAAAATTCTAAAAACTGGTATTTTTCTGCAACTAAGATATAACACAGACGCAACTATAATTACATTTAAAACTAAAAATACATTATAAAAAACAAATACGTTAGTTGTTTATATTGACTATCTGGGTACATCATGTTCAATATAAACCATAAAGGATAATAAAAGAGATGTCAGTATCATATAATCTTTATACACTAGATGTTGATTTTAGGTGCAGGAATTTAGGGAATAAAAAGAATTAAGTAAAAAGAAATGGGGTAATAAAGACTGAACGAACACATAGAGGCATTTATAGTGTTCATATATGCATTTGACCTGGGTATCGGTCAGTTATTTTGATTTGATTAAAACCAGAGGCATAACTACCAGGGGAACAGATCCAGCAACTGCAGGGGGAGCGGGAGCCAGGAGCGGGGGTCCCATCTCCTTATTTATCCTATGACATATCCTATCCTCCAAGAAAACCACTGTAGATGAAGCTCAGATAGGAGCCCCATCATAGTTTTGCTGGGGGCACATTAATTCCTAGTTACGCCACCCATTCTGGGTACCTACATTAGGTTCACAGTTGTTTTTGACCCAAATAAGGTGTCTCTATGAGGGGTATTCCGGTATGGAGACCAGCAACTCAAGTAAACAAGCTGGCAGAAATATATAGAGAAGCCACATATTTGAGCTAAGCTTGGTCGAATAATTAGATTAGCAGTGTATAACTTTGTCTTTCTGTCTTGCTAAAAGACATTCATTTTCCACAGTTGGAAATCAAACATATATTTTTTTTTAAACAGAAGGGGTGAATTAGTCCCCTGTGAAAACCTATTAGTGAACAGGCACATGGAGCTATTTGTATAGGCCTTTTTATATGTATGTATTGATCATATCTTTTTTTAGTTGTCTGTTTTCTAATGTAGAGAAACTATACTTGGACAGGTCCACATTGTCAGTTTTGTGAAGCATGAAATTACTATATATTCAAGATGTGGTTTTGTAAATGAAATAATTTTCTGGTCCTGAATATTACAGAATAAACTGACATTGCTTAAAAAAGACATGTCAATGTCTCAATCCATGTACAGTTAGGTACAGTTTGTATCACCTGCTAACAAGGAAAGTAGCTGTATAGAGTCGCTTAGGTAGGAAAGATAATGGATAATGGTTTCTACTCGAGATGAGTCCCAGTTTCAAAACAAACATGGATTTGTGTCGGAACTGCCGGTTTCAAAAATCCCCAATTGGGGCTTGAATCAGATCTTCAGAATTTCAATAAGTTCTGCAGAACCCCTGGCAAAACAAAACTTGCCAGCTTCATTCATCTCTAGTCTATAGTAGAAATGAACCCAATCCCGTTTCTGAATCAGATTTCATGGGTCCAAATGAACTTGGACTTTTTTGAACTTTTTTGGATAATTATGAAACAGATTTTTTTTTTCGAATTCGGGAATTGATTTCCAGACTTTATTAAAATTGTGGAAACAATTGAGGATTTTCAAATTCGAGATTCAATTTTTCGAAATTCAGAGAAAGATTAGAAAAATATCAAAAATGGGGAGCCACTTTTGGGAATTATCGATCGTATGATTGAGACATATGGAACATACAGGTATGTTTTCGAGAAATATCAAATGTATAAACTCTCGGCTCCAAATTTGTGAACCCTTAATTCTGTATATGGGAAAAATATAGAATTCGTTCACTCTCAATTCCGTATATGGGAGGTTTAACAAATTTGTGAACCCTCGATTCTGAATAAGGGATAATTATCGAATGTGGAATGCAGAAGCTTGAAAAGTAGTGTGAAGAAGTTATTTTCCCCAGACCATTCCCCAGGTCCCAGAGCCATGTACACTTACAATTGTTATTTTTTCTTTGTTTTATTCAAACTTTTTGGATTTTTCGTTCCCCATTTTCGGATTTTTATGGATGTTCGAAAATCTGAAATCGGAATGGATTTTCAGAAGTTCAGCCATTTTTAGTCTATATGTGTTAAGCACAGAACACACAGTAGCTACAGTACAGAGATGATAGTAGAGTAGGGTTAAGTGAGCCAAAAAGCCATCCACTGAACATACAATACAGTAAAACATTTTTAAAACAGGGAGTACTTTACACACTTTTACCATCTAGCCTAAATATTGTTGTAGGTAACAAGTTATTGGGATTATGATCAGAGATGGCCAAAACTCACCAGTTTCATTCCGTTTTCGGATTCTCGGATCTCAGGGAAAATCCCAAAGATCCGAAATTGGAACAAATTCTTGACTATTATCTAATGTTCAAGTCTATTTTTGATAATTTTCTAAACTAGCCTTGAATGTTCGACAACCCTCGAAAATATGATCAGAGACTAATTTTGTGTTTCTAATCATATTTTCGAGGATTATCGAATGTTCAGGGCTATTATTGAAAATTATTGAAAATAGCCTCGAACATTCGATAATTATTGAAAATGCGATACGAAGTCCTGAAATCTGGACAGTCCATCCTGATTTGGACGATTCATTCGGATTTCGGAATTGAAGGGTTCCATGTTAGACCCGGATCCCATCTCTAATTGTGATACAATGTCTCCTTTTTTTAGGGTTATGTTTTCTATCCACTAAGTAATTTTACTAAATAAACCATAATAAAAATTCCTCAAGTTTCATATTTTAATATTAAATCCAACCTCTAGGAAATGCAGGTGAGGCTGTGGAGATTATTCCCTCTGGCCCTATCACATTTTTTGGGAATGATCTACCATTGGAGCTAGTGAATTGGCAACTTGCCAAGTGAAATTGGATTTAGACATTTTACAAGACAATTTAATATACTGCATTTTATATTACCAGAGAAGTGAAATAAAAAAGTAAAATAAAACCCCATGGATTCAGTAAATAATAATTAGGGGGAAAATAGGAAGAACGCCTTATTTGCAAGGGATCTAGCAGCTTTAGCCTAGTTCCTCTAAATATGATGCAGTTATACACTGATTACTTGATTATTTTCTTTTTCACCTTTTCTGACATGGTGAGTAAATTATTTGTCAGCACTAACATTAAATATATATAATGAACATATTAACTGTGACACAATTAACGTTGTTTACCTCTTAACATTGTTCTACGTGGGCAAAACAACGCAAAAACGTGGGCAAAAAAACGCAAAAAAAATTCTGGGTCAACATTTATCCAATATTCGTTTGGTACAAGGAAAAAGGAAAATACATTTCCTCAGTAGCAGAACATTTTATTACACATCCCAACGCATCAATGAAAAATGTGTCCTGTATGGGAATTGAAAGGATTAAACAAAACATTAGGGGAGGTAACCTAGATCGCAAATCACTAACGTGAGACCTTCTGAATTTATCATTTGTAAACCTGTGCACTTAAATGAATCATCAAAGAAATTGATTTTATTCTCTATATTTCTGTAAATTTTAACAAATAAGGGGCCCCCTTCTCTAAAAAATACAAGCATAACTAGAAAGGGAAAGTTTAAGTATAAACTTTGAATTTGGAAGGGAATGTGTGTGTTTGTGCTGCAGATTATAAAACTCAATAATGGCAGTGATGAGGACATTGTTGTTTTTTACTTACCCTTTAAATATGGCTGTCACATGAATGAATCAGTAGTTCAGTTGGTGTGTGTACTTGGTCAGGTTGGGGAATAAAATACTTTTTTTGATGATTGGTCAAAATGTGTTTTTTTTTTACCATACTTACCTTTTAAATATGGCTGCCACATGAATGAATGGGAAGCTCACGCTTCTATTTTGTATGTATATTATATTAAATTGGTCACTAGTTGCACTTTATAATGGATGTATACTATCCTGTCTTTATATATACTGAATGAGCAGCTCAAACTTTTTTGATGATTGGTCAAAATTAGTTTTTTTGACTTTAGTTACCCTTTAAGTATGGCTTCAGCAGTAATGGAGGGGTAGGTCAGTACGTGTGTACCTGTGTCATGTTGGGGGTTAAAAAAACAAACTTTTTTAATGATTAGTCAAAATTAGTTTTTTGACTATAGTTACCCTTTAAGTATAGCTGAAGCGGAAATGGAAGTGTAGGTCAGTAGGTGTGTGTACCTGGGTCTGGTTGAGGGGGTATGTCTTTATTATGTTTACAACCATAAAACTAACTTTTATTGAGGATATATTAGACATAGCCAATCACAGACGCGGCTGCCATCAATGGAAAGCACCGTGGGAATGAAGGTCTGTAAGTACAGTTCTGTTTTTTGTTTTTTAAGAAATAACTCGGCAGAAGGGGGTATTTACCATATAGTAAAAGGATTTTACGCTAGGTGGAACGTGTACAGTAGCGTAGGAATTTGGTTTCTGAATTTAGCCAAGTACAGGGGTTAGTGGGGTGACAATTGTGAGTTTATCCAATAGGAGTCAATAGGAGTTAATAGTAGTTGATACGATAGAGATATACAGTAGGAATGCATTAGTGAATCAGGGTTAGAATCAGACATGAGGACAGAGAGGCTATAATTGAGAGAAGAGGATAGAGATAGAAGATCTATTGCTGATGCTGATGGAGGAAAAAGAGAAAGTAAGAAGGAGAAAGCAAGAGGGCCAGGATTGCTAAGTGTCGTCAATGTGACAATTAAAGTCACCTAGAATTATACCCAGACAGTCAGAAGAAAGAAAGAGTGAGAGCCAGGTTTCAAACTCTGTAAGTAAGGTGGCTGGGGCTGAGGCAGAAGGGGGTCTGTATATTACTGCTACTCGTAGACATAAGGGGTGGAAAATTTGGACAGCATGGACTTCAAATAAGAAAAAAACAACAGAGGGTGGAAGAGAAACAATGTTAAAGCGGCAGATAGGGAAAATAGAAGAATAACCTCTTTACCCCTTCCAGAGGAACGAGGCAAATGAGAGAAAGATAGGCCACCATGCGTAATCAAGGCTTCTACTGCAGTATTATGTTGGGAGATCCAAGTATCCTTAAGAGCCAGGAGATGAAAGGAGTTAGAACAAAACAGGTCATAAATAAAGGTGTGTTTATTAGCAAGAGAGCGTGTATTAAGGAGGCCACAGGAAAAAGAAAGAAGTGAAAGTAATAGAGTAGGAATGGTTATGATATTAGAAAGATTAGAGCCTTGAAAAGAATACGTAGGGGAGGTAGAAAGGCAGATGGAAATGTTGCAGGGTCCAGGGTTGAGAGCAATATCCCCAGCAGCAAGAAGGAGTATAATAAACAAGGAGTGGAGGAGGGCTAAGGATTTGTACTGAAGTTTCCTAAGATGTTTGGACTGATAGAGTGTGAACGAATATTGATAATTGGATGGAAGAGAGACAGAGAAAACTATAAAATAGGAATAGGAAGGTAATAAATGGGAAGATTTTGGATCAAAATTTTGGAGTACAATTGTAAACATTGTTGAACATCCCAAATAAGTCAGGTAGTGGTAGTGTTTTCCTTGTAGTTCCCCTTATTGAACTCCCTAGTTAAACTCCAATCTTCACTTTGGATGAGCATTCCTGCAGATGTGGTAATGTTTTAATTACTATGTAAGTTAGCCCCACAAGTAAGTAAGGCGAATGTAGCTTGTGCAAAACCAGACAATTGCCCATCTGATTTCAGGAAGTGTTTTAACAAGTTTTGGTGACAGTGACATGTTCCCCAGACCATTTCCCAGGTGCCACAGCCATTTACAGTAAGTTACCACTGTTAGTTTAGCTGTAAATAACTCAGACTTTTTGAACTATCACTCTCCCATAGACTTGAATGGGTCCAAATTCGACCTTTCAAACTTTCCGAAAATTCGAAAACGGAATGAAACTCAACAGTTTCAAACATCTCTAGTGACTATGATGCACAAAAATAACCCCTACATTTAAAAGTACCACAATTGCCAAAATGAATTAACCACATATATAGTCACACATTGATAGATGCCTGCTGCTCAATGCCCTAAACATTAATTTCCCACATTGTTAGCCCTTTAAATATCATTACATTATGCATAGAAGCGGAACTCTACTAATCCAGTTTGCATTAAAGCATCCTGGTCAACAGGGCAGTTCTGACTAGCTGACCAAATAAGATTCACCTCCAGCAAGTCTCACAAGAGTAGTGGATTGAACAAGATTACCGGTGAGTAGGAAGAACCAGCAAGTAAACTGGGAAAGGTAAGCTTTACCATTGGCTTAGAAAAATAAGAGCAACATAGTGTGTGATTTAAAGGTACAGGTTTTTGCAATGGACTGGACTTTGATTTACCCTGTACATTCCCTTTAAATATCAGTAAACTGTGCAGTCCTGTTATAGAAATAACTGTCATTCCTTGCACTGTTCAGTCAAGATGAATTTACATTTACAGAGAAAAATAGATACTTACAGGGAGATTCAATAAAAGTTCTTATCGTTTAAAATGGCGCTAATTTTGCCCCAACCAATCAGACGTTAGCTTTCAAATGTTAAACAAGATCTGATTGGTTGGGGCAAAATTAGCACCATTTTAAACGATAAGAACTTTTATTGAATAACCCTGTTAAAGTCTTATGTTCTGTGCAGAAATAACTCCTTCTTATTAACCTGTATATAAACGTGTATATAGACTTTAAAGGGTAATGTGCTTGTCCCTGAATTGCATTTTGTGGCATTTGAAAGTAGAAACATAAGTTCTCACTCATTTCTAAAAAAGACAGGAACTATGATATTTACCTTTTGTTGTCAGGGCCAGATTTCTCACTAGGCCACCTAGACCATGGTCAAGGGCAGCACAACTGCTAGAGGGGCGGCATTAAAAAACATGACAATAAATGTAGAGCCACGGCAGCATGATTTTGTTTGTTAGGGGGACAGCCACAATCTTGCCGGTCTAGGGGAAATAAAAGTATAAATCCGGCCCTGTTTGTTGTACTTCAGTAAAGAATGAATTACCCTCATATGTTTCACCCTTCCAGCCCAGCAAGAGAATGTAAGCAAAACAATGGAGATGGTCCTCAGTCAGTGGTACAGGATGCGACACTCGTAAAGGAGCAGTATCCTTGTAAAGTGAGACCAGTCTTATAATGTTGTCTTATGTAAAGCCTGGAGCATTTGTTTGCATTAATGCTTCGTTTTTGTTGTTTTATTGGCCCAGGCACATTCTTCTGTACTTTCTTTTTTTTAAGCAAGGCTAGATCTAGACCACGTGGGCGTCTGCATGCATTGCACTGGCTTTTACTTTTTTTTATAAAAGGAATTTTAAATTTCCATTACATTCATAGCGTTCATACTTTATATGTATGATTTGCTTTATGTTTTGTATCTGAACACTTAAACTTGCATTTACGGTTTGATAAGGTTTTGCACTATAGCTACAATCATACATTTTCAAAAACACGGTTGTGCATTGTTTGCTGAAGTGAACAGCAAAAGGTAAAGTGGAGGTTATTCTTTAGGAAATAAATGTCAGTTATAAATGGAATTCAAAGTTTAGGTTTTAGGCAAATAAAAAAATCTCTGAGAAATATTTTTGCTTAGAGACAATACAGCCATGAACCACTGCATAGTATACTATGTACGGTTTTAATTGAAAAGTTATATAAAGCATATAAAAGTGAAAAACGAAAAAAGTACATTTGTTGTTTTGGGTTAAATATCAGGCAAGTGAGTATTATCCTGGGGGATCTTCTTTAACCAAGAAGTGTGTGTAGATTAAAAAAAATACTTAACTATACTATAATAATAATAAATAATACTAATTATAAGTTTGCAAAAAAAATAATGCTAAATTAAAATGTGATGTAATAAGAAAGCACTTGAGAAGGAGGTGCCGGCTTAACCATGGTTGAGAGAGGTAAATAGTAAATAGAGCATGCGTTTGTGGCGCATGGGTTACAAATATATTCCTTTACAGCATAGTCTGTTTCATCGGTCTCTGTCTACCATTCCCCCCTTTTTTTGTTGTTGAATTGCTATTGAGCCAGAAGTGGAAGGCCCAAGGTAGACTGGGGAGACCAGCCAAAAGCTGAAAAATAGTGGTGAACCCAACTTACTAACTGAAATAGTAAATAGAGCTTCACTGCCCTCCGGGAGGTAAGTAACCATAATGATCCCAGGGTTTGGGGTGGGTAAGATAAGTATAGATTTTACTGCTGTGGATGTGCTCTTTTACGATGTTTAGGAAAGTTACAGTGTGTTTAAAATGTTAAATTGTTCTAATTTTGCATTTGTGTATATACCAGTTTTAATGCATTGCATACAATGTTAACATTTTGAAAGCAAATCATTCTTGTTTAGCTAATTAACAGCTACATGAAGCACCTTATGCTTTACGAGTATTCCCTAATCAATTAATATATCATGTAGATGTTTAAGATGTAATGCAGACATTTCATTTTCCAACTGTCACTCTACCTGTCATACTGTTCTGCTGAATAACAATTTTGCAGAAATACCTATTGCCTTTTGCAGTTGATAGGTAATGTAATAGTGCTGATCAATGTACTGTAGATACTTTCAGGTTAATTGTACCCATCCTTTCGAGACCTAAATCCACAATAAAGAATAAATATCTTGCTTCAAGTGACAAGATCTATAAACTGTGGTCTCCCAACTATAATTATCTATGCCCTGTTCAATATCCTTGGGATTGTTTGAAAGTACCTTATGAGGTATGTTTTGTAAATGATGGTTTTTACTGTCTCTAATGGTTCCATCGATCTTATTAGCTCTGGTAGATTTCCAGGTCCCTCTACTATAATTAGGTTCTTATGTTATCTTCAGTGGCAGCTTATTTATAAAATGCGGCATACCAACGAAAATCATTGTTTTATTAATCCAAGAAAACATTATCTAATTCCAGTAGCGCCTGTTCATTCTCTCCCTTTGGTGTTTTTTTAATTAAAAAATAGATATGTGGGTTATCATTATCGTTTATTGTCATAATAAAAAGAATTTCTAATAAGTAATAAATATGTGTTGACAATGTTTCATACTTACGTGAAAGAGCACCAACTCTTTTATTGGAATCTGTAGCAAGTTTATTTTTCAGTTTTTCATAAGGTCATTTAGTGAACATTTATTTAGAAATAAATATTCATATTAGGATTGCATTGGAGTTTTTTAAGAAATGTTAAAGTATGTTCTATTTTGACCGAGTTCAACAGATTTTTTTCATCCAGAATTGGTCAGTTTGTAAATATTAAAACTAAGACTAACAGGAACAAAAACTCAAGGATACGAAACTAAAGTATTATGTTTTGGGGTAGATACTGACATTTGTTCTTGGTTCCCTGGTTTACGGTTTAGGGCAGCAAACTCCCTAATTCACAATGAATTAAAAACTCTTACCTTAATCACTTACCTTGAATTCATCCTGATGTTTGTGCTGTGGCTTTGCAGCCTCCTCTTAAAGGGCATGTCCACCCCCACCACTAAAATCTGTACTTACCTTCCCCATCCACCAAAACCTTAAGATCATTATACCTACTGTACTTACCTTTCTGCTATCCAAGCACCTTTTACTTAACTCTCTTCTCCTGGCACTTGTCTTCCCAGTCCTCATCTATTCTGCAAGCTAAATGAGCTCTTAAAGAGTTAATGCAGCTGAAGAGGAGACATGTTACAGTTTGCAGCAGTAAGTCTAAGTGACTGATGGCAGCAACCTGGAAGAAACCAGGCATCAGAAGTAGATGCCAGCTTTATCACAGAGGATAGAGAAAAACTAAAATTATACCCACTACTGGCCCCACTGTGCCATTAAAAAAAAATCCTTACCTTACATCCCTGCTCCTTATGGTTCTTCTGCAGTGCCTGTTCAAATTCGTCCAGGAAACTGAAGGGTAGGAGCTGCCTTCCTGTCCAAACGGTCTCTGCCTCTGATCTGTCCTCTCAGTTGCTTCTGGCATGTGCCTTTTTCGCTCCTCCCTCTCTCCCTTCCAATCATGACCTGGCTGTTCTTCATGTAGAGTGAAATCTTTCATATATATTGCAGGGCATCCCTTCCCATCCCAACCGCTATACTGGAAGTGTAAAAATATAATCCAAACTCTACTTACAAATCCTCAGCATTCTCTATTGCTGGCAGCCGCAGCTGTGGCTGGATGCCTCTCAGCCAACCACTTATTTACTCTCTTTAGATGGTATTTTAGGATTGTTAGATTTAATTTTAGGGAATGTTGATGAGTATGTTACAGGATAAATTATATAAGATTAATATCACATATGCTGTAATGTACCCTCCAACCTTGATGACGTATGGCCCAGCATAGAAGAGCCAATTCCTCGGGTCAGGACTCAGCCGTGTACCTGCATCTTAAGGATAACGGACATACCTTTGAAGATTGTAAAGTTAACATATTGGCAAAGGAACGTGACTGGTTCACGAGAGGTGTTAAGGAGGTTATCTATGTAAAAATAAAGAAACCAAGCCTAAATAGAGGTGGGGGGTTTGACACCATCTGTCTGCCATGTACAATGCTGAACAACGCCTTACTCTGGGCATTCCTATAACACCTCTTAGCCACTATCGAATCATGCCCTTAACACTTGGCTGTGATATGCTAATTGGGATTTTCCAGGGTACATAATTTACACAGATTCTTGTACAAGTCATTCTGAATTGAGAAAGCCAGTCGGATGACTAGCAAAACGTCTTCAAGAACTGAACTTCAAGCCCAGTTGATCTAATTGAATAAAACAGATATACCATGACCTGGATGAATGAGAACCTGCACAAGCAATATCTACAGATATTTCAGCACATTTTATAGGTAATTGTTGTAGTTATGTTTTAACCTGGGACACAGATAAACACAGGGCTATGTATCAATGGCCGCAATGTATCATTCACATCTTAAAGTTTTGTAAAATTATTTGTAGGGATGTATGATAGTTTGTATGAGATTTAGATTTTAGTTGTGGCAGTTGCGTAGTTTTCCATTTTTTTGCCCAACAAAGAGCTATAAGTAATATATTAAAGTTTTACACAACATTTGCATAATTTTTTAAGACGGTTTTCTATGCCATAAAATTTGTGGTCTAATATCTGCGCATTGAATGTTATGACATTTATATAGCAGGTATAACATTGCTATATTTCTAGAAATGCACTGTGTCATTATGTATTATTTATCACTTATCCAACAACTAGCAAAAAGCAAGGTATTTTATGCTGCAGAAAATCCTTTTAAGTGCCTTAACATTAAAATAAAGCTAAAAACACTAATACTTTGTTATATATGAAACTTACATGAATGTTGCCCATACTTTCGGCAATAGCGGACGTTGAGACAATTTTAAAAACATGTTTATTCACTCTCTTTGGGCTGATGACCGCTCCCTCTTTCAGTTTATATATAAACATTTAACTTAAAAAAAATTTAGCTTAAGGAAAGCAAGTTGTAGGCAATTATAAAATCCCTTCAGCTTATAGACTGGGGTGATATATTCATGATTCAAAAATACTGAACAGAAGTGGACTGTTTTTAAAGAGGTATTAAACTCTAACATATTATAACTTCTAAATGTATACCTGTTAGGGAACAATTGTAATTAAAAAAAAATTTAACAATTGTAATTAAAAAAATTTAAAAATTAGGTCTGCACCTGCATGGCTTAATGCTCTGGTTATAAGGGAAATGGGAATAAAGAAAATGGCATTTAGAATCTTTAAATCAGAGGGAAAAGAACAATCCTTCTTGAATTATAAAAGCTATAATAAAGGATAAGAAGAAAGCAATTAAGCTACAGTAAAATATTAATAGAGGTTTGTATGGAAAGCCTTTATTGACTGTTTTTGTCTTAAATCACATTTAATGATGTACGAAGGATTAATGCGGCTTTAAAGGGCATGTCCACCCTTCTTAAAAAATGTTCATATAATAGTCTCCCTGCTCTCCCTGCTCCCCCAGCCCCAAACCGCTATAGTTTTAATATCAGAAATTGCCCCAAACATTACTTACCTTCCCTCTTTCTTCCCGCCGCACTGCCAGGCCCTCTGCTTGTGCGAAAATGCAAACAGAGGGGCGGGACCGGCATTCGCATCTGAGATTGGCTGAGCGGCAGCCAATCACGGACGCGGCTGCCGGGAGTTCAGTGCGGCGGAGGAAAGAGGGAAGGTAAGTAATGTTTGGGGCACTTTCTGATATTAAAACTATAGTGGTTGGGGCTGGGGGAACAGGGAGACTATTATATAAAAAGGGTTTTACGCTAGGGGGAGGGAATATAAATCGTGAGGGAGAGGAAGAGAGAGGGAGAAGGGCTAAAGTGCGCATGCCAAACTTCTCCCGGAGGGGAGACAGGACTCCTGTGGGCTTTTTTTGGACTTTGGGGGGGATAGCAGAAGAACCAGATGGAGCTGGGATGTAAGGTAAGGATTAAACTACATTACACAATGGGGCCAGTAGTGGGGGGGTGTCTTTATTCAACCTTAATTACTATGTTACTATGGACAATGGCCCGTGTAATTATAACATTACCCAACACAACCTAATTAGAACTAGTGAAATCAAATAACTGGGCCTCAAAATCACTAAATCCCCCCTAGAATTCCCCTCACTCAACATCGAACCCCTAATACATCTAATCAAACAAAAAACACAAATATGGAGTAAGTTGCCTCTGGGAGTCACCAGACGTGCCAATATAATCAAAATGATCCTGCTACCAAAAGCATTATATATCCTTTGGCACTCCCCAACAATTATCGCCCTCAAATACTTCAAAATCATTGATTCGATACTAAAATCTTTTGTCTGGGGCTCAAATCAGCACAAGGTGGCCTGGCCAGTCTTGAAAAGGCCCACAGAAATGGGAGGATTAGCCATTCCAGACCTAAATTTATACTATCTGGCCTCACAAATTTCCCACCTATGTCATTGGTCTCACACAGAAACTAACCGTTATTTAGGGTTGCTGGGTGACCCCGATGCCCAAATGTACCCCAATATAATATACCTCCTCTCAAGGAATCAGGGAAAATCCAAAACCTCACCCTCTACCCCTCCAGGCAATCAAAACCTGGAAAATCACCTGTCAAAAACTGAAGATCCCCCACGTCAACAAAAAAACCCCCTCTGGGGTAACTTGGATCTCCCAGAATTCCTATCCATCCCACAACCAGAACAATGGTACAAGCACGGAGTGTCCCAGATTAAGCATTTGGTTAAAAATAGGAAATTTAAATCATTTACTCAACTTAGCCAAGAGTTTTCACTCTCCAACAAAATGTTTTTTAGATTACATTTCTAGGTCAAACATGCCTTCCAAACCCAATTCAGAGAGCACTCCCTAGACTTTGCCGACAATCCACTTCCAAATCTGTTTACGCAGGGCTCTTCAACCAAATTAATATCAAAGGTATACTCCGCCCTCATCTTCCCCTGGGCATATTCACAAACCCTGGGAAAACAAATATCCTGGTCATCAGAGGTTGGTCCAATTAAGAAAGAGGAATGGACTGAGGCCTTGGAGTCATGCAAAATGATTTCTCCTAAGGCCTCGGATAGACTCACACAAATATATATTATAAACTGGGCATATTTGACTCCCATACAAATTGCCAAATCTAAAACGGACCGCAGCCCCCTATGTCCAAAATGTCAAAAAGCCTTAGGTTCATTCTATCATATGTTATGGGCCCTATGTACAGGGCTACTGGCAACAAGTTGTAACCTTCCTCCATGACCACATGGGCTCCCCAGTAAGCCTCGACCCCAAATTATGTTTATTAAGCATCATTGACCACATACCAGCAGACAAATATTAAAAGATATTTATATCTGAGAACCTTTTCTTAGCCAAGAAATTATTAGCCAGAATATGGATGCAAACTGCCCTGCCATTTATCTCAGACTGGAAACAAGAAGTAAATATAACCCTACTACAAAGAGATTATGTACACCCAAAGAGGATGTCCACAAAAATACCAAAAGATATGGGCCAAGTGCGAATGATGAGTAGCCACCTTAGGCTACTCAATAAGATCAATGCATGCCCATACCCAGCTCACACAAACTACAACAAGCCACCGGTTGTTACACACCAATAGGATACCCCAGGTTCTTTATACGGTCTGGGCATGCTCAGTGTGTTTTATCTAGAAAGACAGAAAGCAGCTCTCTATTTAGCTACTTTGTGCCTCTCTTTGCTTAGGGAAGGGTGTAGTGAGAAGGTGTTTGGGCTTATTACTTAAAGGGCATGTCCACCCCTACAGCAAAATGTTATACTTCCTCCACCCCGGGCAAAAATATTAGCCTGTGTGGCCTTAAGATTTAGTTCTCTATTTGATGGATTGAAGTATCCTAGACATGATAGCAAAAACTTGCATGTTATAGGGACATATGTATGTCACACTATCCTTACCTTTGACAAATATCCTGGGCCTGCTTCATAGTCTGCCCTGCACTGATGATGTCATCATGCTCAAATGTCATCATTGCTTGCATCTCTAGAATAGTTGCATATACAAGGCCATGGTACATGCTCTCTTTAGCCCTATAAAAGAAATAGTATGTGAAAAGATTTTGGATGCACCATCATAAAAGATTCCAAGCTGCTCGGTAAAGTTTGTGCTCGTGCACACAGGGTAAAATAAAGCACATATCAATGTTTGGCAGAATCCGTGTACTATGGGATGTGTGAAATAAAACTGAACTTTGCACACAAATAGATACTATATATTTGGCACCCATCCTATAAAAAAAATATTACTTACAGGGGAAAACTTGCAACTGAACTCCCACCTGCCTTCCTTAAGCTGTACCAAGGATGAGGACCTAAACCACTAGGTACAGCTACAGGGGGTACAGCTAGACCAGCCCCGCCAATTCAACCAATGCACTTTCAACACATTTCTTGCACAGAATGTGCTTCCATTGGTTGAAATGCCAGCTTGTGGAGGGGGCAGGGCTTGACCATAGCAGTAAGACAAGGGCACCTAGTTTTCTATTTACCAGCCCTACATCCCAGGGATGAGAACCAAGCATTTTGTGTTCTTGCCTTGTGGCCAGATGTTAAGAGGCAGCACCGGGATGCAAGAAAAAGCTGTTATAACCCAATGGATGCAGCATAAACGTGTCCCAATTGATAAATAGTCCAGGCTATAGATGTTTATAGTCTGTATTGCTTTTTTCTAACAAATCTCTGCTGGTATCTAGCTCTGAAATCAGGTCATCGTCGAGGCGGAATGTTTCAGTATGAGGCTAAGGCCTCTGATCTTTAGGGCAAGAACCACCACTGATGAGGAAAATAAGTATGGTGACAAAAGTCTCCATATCAATCGTGGTCTAATCTATGTAGTAAGATGTTTAATTTAACAGTTACACAATGCAACTTTCTGCCCAGATGAAAATCCTTGCCTGTGGGAGGGACAGTCATATATCCAACAATTAACTCATTTACATGAAACCCTGCAGTGGGGGGGATAGACTTCATGTGTGTCATCATTACTTATACAAGTACTTGAACATAACAAAACTGGTCCCTGCACCGTAGAGCTTACAATATTGTTAAATCTAAGTCCAGATCATAAAAATAGATTACACTTACAATATTAGAACTGAAATGTCTCACAGTGTATTCTCACCTCGGTCGTAGAAGATCCAGGCTTTCATTAAACTGGTTCTTTAAAAAAAGATCTAGAGCTTCCATACAGTCGTTGAGATCCTGGGAGAGATCCAGGGAGTCCCTTCAAAAAAAAACTTAGGGAGATTAATAACATGAAAAAGAACATTTGATTTCAGTGCCATGTACCTAAAACAAAAGTACCAACACAGACGTGATCGTAATATGATAAGAAATATTCACCTCTCTCACTATGTGATACCTTAAATGACAACAATTTGACGTAATGTCTGATGAATGACCACATTGCTCCTACTGAGCAGTCTGTCTAGAGAGAGTTAGTAGATAAATTTTTGTTGGACTGGTCATCTTATGGTGCCCATAATTACACAGCTTTATCAACAGCTTTACAATTGTGCCCCGTTTGACGGCGATGGTATCACCATGCAAACTATGTGTAATACTAGAACAGGATGAACAGAAATCCCTGCTGTTGTGAAGTTCCATATCAGATTTATTCCTAGTGAACAGATTAAGTGTAATGCATATAAACATTACAGGTGCATGTTTGTTGCGATTGGTTCTTTACAGCTGACTCAGTATCTCTGAATAGAATCACATGACCCAAAAATAAGAAAGCCAGAGTGCAGGAGGCCTTAATGACATACTGGTGACATAATACCAAGGATCACCAAGTTCAACTATTGATCATGTAACTGGATAATTTTTACCCAGTTAATATGTGACTCATATGTGTTTGAACATGATTAATACAGGCTGTTGTCACAAGGCGTGAATCTTAGCACACTTCTCTATGTACATTACCAAGAACTGCACATTGGGTACACACTGCAATGGGAGGGGAGACATGACAGATTTGGGGGATTAGAAATTTGGTTCAAGAAACAGTCCTAGGCAATAAAGACCCCCACCCCAAAGCCAACTGATGCAATCACAGACAATAGAGACCCCTTGTACCAAAACTAACTGACACACCCATAACCAATACAGATCCCAATGAGAAGCCCTGGTGAAAGAATGCACCAGTACCTAGAGTGAACCATATGTTTAGACTACAACTCCCAGCATGTCTTGCAGCCTACAACCAAAAGTTGTAGTTTCCAAACATCTGGAGTGCAGAGGTTCAACATCGCTGGCCTACAAGTTACAATGGGAAATGCTCTGCTCTAGCTAGCAGCTGACAAGCTTCCATCTCCCAAGAAACACTGCTGTCTCCTGAGGTTGTCAGGAAGTGATTAGAGCTGCAGTTCACCCACGTTGCTAAGGCACAGGCCAATTGCAAAAACCAAAGCTAAACAGCGGCAAACTATAAAATACATGGGAAATCTCAAGATGCAGTGTAACTGCAACTCTCACCCATTACTGTATAAAGTGTATATAGGATTTGTGACCAATACGCGTCAGGTTAATAGTGACCCCTCTTATTATATTATTATTAGGGATTGTTATTAAAGGGGAGATCAAGGTACCCTGACATTGTGCAGGGGTGCCAGTAATGGGTACAAAAGGTCAGAGCCCGATAAAATGCCCACTTATCTGGGATTGACCCAGGTCCAGAATGAGGGTGGAAGCTGCAGTTCAACTACACAGATCTCTGTCACTGCAATGCATTCTGGGAAGAACTCCTGAGCAACGCGGGTCCGTCACTGTCAGGGTTTCCCAAAAACCATTGAGAGACCGAATAGCTATTTATGGTCTAGTCTCCCCCGTTAGTGTCCGTGTCCCCCGATTTCTCTTACCGGAGCCCTGAATCCCGTTCCCCACTCATGGTGCCGCTGCTCCCGGACTGCACGGCCCCGCCCACCGACACCTGTCTGTCTGGAGGGGCGCCCTGCGCCACGCCCATTCCTAAACTTCTAACTACGACGAGAAGAGTTTGGGAACGCCCACAGACACGTGGAGGCTGCAGGTACCGCGTGGCCACGCCCTTTGAGTGTTGTTACTGTATGAGCGAGAACAACTACAACTCCCAGAATTCCTCTGACCGCCAAACTGAGGATAGGTTAGATGGGAGTTGTAGTTCCGGGATTGCAGAGTTGGCTCAGTGACACAGCAGGCACCCTACTGAAGCTATATAAAGCTTGGCTGGGGGGAAATCTGGATGTAGGTCTTTTAACATTTAACATTATGTATAGTATTACATGATAATACCAACATTAATGGTTACAGTAGAGGCTAAAGGGGAAGTATAGGTAAAATATACAAGTATACATACATACAAGTATGTAATCATTTCCATTTTTGGACTCACAGACAAGTTACATTTCTGCACATGCTCAGTGAATTCTCTAATTGCCCCGCCCTGTTTTACTTGAGCTGTCAATCAACTACTGGGCTGATCTGCCCATGACCCACTGAGCAGTCAGAAGACCAATTGTTACTCGATAGAAAGAAGAGAAATGCAATCAAGCTTTTCACGCACATCGCCATCTATTTATTATCTGTCTGCAACCTTGCTGGTGATTAATTTGTTTGCCAATAATTGTTGTCTGTGAGTATATAGTCATAAAATAAACCTGCTGCACCATATAAGGCCCCTGGGGATGATTTAACCTTGTAATAATAACCATTAATTCCCATAATTCACAGAGTTAGTAACCACAAACCCTCGGAGTAACATTCTCCACACACCCTGAAATTCCAACCTCTGCTACATTAAGGAACTTATGTGGATCTGTGCCTGAATTTGGGCCAAATTCTGTAAAACCTGCAGCAACCAATGAGCAGTGGCTTATAATTTATCTAATCCTGAAAGACTGAAGGACCCAAAGATCTGATTGGCTGCGGTGGGTTCTGGTAATATATTCTGTTTTTGCACATTTATTCATATTATTTTGTACGTCTTGTATTTCCAAGGCTGATAAGGGTGAACCGGGGGCTCTCAGCACAGATGCTAAACGTGGGGTGTGGCGGTCTAACTGCCCTTTAAGCTTGCTCTTTGTCTCCTTGGCAACCAAGTACAAATGACTGTAAGTTTATACGATGAAAACTGGGCCAACAAGAAATGAAGACACAGGGACCCGCCCCAAAATAGCAGATCCAGGAGGAACAACAGTGATTTATTGTATGGATAGTCTGGCTAAAGTCACTGAATTGATTGTACAATCCCCTCCCCAGGCCATAGCTACCGAACATCTGATTGGATAACCGATCCTCCCCTTCTAGAGCCTTTATAAATAATATTAATTGTCTTTGCATGTTCTGCAAGGATCCTTGGTATGTGGCTGGTATGTGGGGGGATAGAAGAGGGATTAAGAACATTCGAAGACACATTGATATTATTTATAAAGGCTCTAGAGAGGGGGGGGATGTTATCCAATCAGATTTTTCGTAGCATGGCTGGGGAGGGGATTGTACAATCAGTTCAGTGACTTTAGCCAGACTATCATGCCTACTCAGTAGACTGGTTTCTAGAGGGTTGCCTACTCAGTTTACTGGTTTCTTAGAGGGTTGCCTACTCAGTTAGACTGGTTTCTCAGGGGGTTGCCTACTCAGTAGACTGGTTTCTCAGAGGGTTGTCACTCAGTAGACTGGTTCTCACAGGGTTGCATACTCAGTTGACTGGTTCTTAGAGGGTTGCCTACTCAGTAGACTGGTTTCTCAGGGGTTGCCTACTCAGTAGACTGGTTTCTCAGGGGGTTGCCTACTCAGTAGACTGGTTTTTCAGAAGCGGATGGCCTCAGTAGACTGGTTTCTAGAGGTTGGCTACTCAGTAGACTGGGTTCTCAGGGGGTGCCTACTCAGAAGACTGGTTTCTCAGGGGGTTGCCTACTCAGTAGAACTGGTTTCAGAGGGTTGCCTACTCAGTAGACTGGTTTCTTAGAGGTTTGCCTACTCAGTAGATTGGTTTCTCAGGGGGTTGCCTGCTCTGATCACTTCCTGACAACCTCAGGAGGCAGCAGTGCTTCTTGGGAGATGGAAGCTTATCAGCCGCTAGCTAGAGCAGAGAATTTCCCACTGTAATTGTAGCCAGCGATGTTGAACCTCGGCAC
>CM033471.1:259566018-259580969 GCA_019447015.1 Hymenochirus boettgeri | reverse complement strand
AGATATAGACATGTGTGTTACTCTGGAAACCAATATACCAGTTACTAAATTATTTTATTCTCCTTACAGTGAAAGGATAAGTATAATAAAAGAAAAAAATTCTACTAGTAGGCAACCCCATAGAAACCAGTCTACTGAGTAGGCCACCCTCTGAGAAACCAATCTACTGAGTAGGCAACCCTCTGAGAACCAATCTACTGATAGGCAACCCCTCTAAGAAACCAGTCTACTGAGTAGGCAACCCTCTGAGAAACCAGTCCTACTGAGTAGGCAACCCTCTAGAGAAACCAGTCTTGAGTAGGCAACCCTTTGAAATCAGTCTACTGAGTAGGCACCCTCTGAGAAACCTGTACTGAGTAGGCAACCCTCAAAAACCATGTACTGAGTAGGCAACCCTCTAGAACCCAGTCTATTGAGTAAGCAACTCTCGAAGAAACCAGTCTATACAAGTAGACAACCCTCGAAACCATCTACGGAGTACAACCCTCTGAGAAACCATGTACTGAGTAGGGCAACCCTCTTAGAAACCAGTCTATTGAGTAAGCAACTCTTTAAGAACCAGTCTACTAAGGGAGAACAACCCCTGAGAACCAGTCTACTGAGTGGAAGCCCTTTGAGAAACCGGTCTACAGAGTAGCAACCCTCTGAGAAACCACTTACTGAGTGCCAACCCTCTAAGAAACCAGTCTACTGAGTAGGCAAACCCTCTGAGAAGCCAGTACTACTGAGTAGGCAACCCTCTAAGGAACTCAGTCTACGAGTAGGCAACCCTGAGAAACCAGTTTACTGAGTAGCAACCCTCTAACATAACCAGTTCTACTGAGTAGGCAACCCTCTAAGAACCATCTACTGAGTAGGCAACCACTTGAGACTTTCTACTGAATAGCAACCCGAGAAACCAGTCCACTGAGTAGGCAACCCTCTAAAACCATTCTACTGAGTAGGCAACCCCCTGAGAAACCCATCTACTGATAGTCACCCTCTAAAAACCATTATGGAATGGCAACCCCTGAGAAACCAGACTACTGAGTAGGCAACTCCCCGAGAAATAACTATCTACTAATAGAACACCCTCTGAGAAACCATTATACTGATAGGCAACCCTTGAAAACCACTTCTACTGAGTAGGCAACCCCTGAAAACCAGTTACTGAGTAGGCAACACCTTTGAAGAACCGGTCTACAGAGTAGGCAAACCCTCTGAGAAACCACGTCTACTGAGTAGCAACCCGCGAGAAACACAGTATACGGAGTAGGCAACCCTCTAAGAAACCATTTTAACTAAGAGTCCAACCCCCTGAGAAACCAGTTCTACTGAGTAGAGGCAATCCTACTGAGAAACCAGTATACTGAGTAGGCAAACCCTTTGAGAAACCGGGCTACAGAGTAGGCAACCTCTGAGGAACATACCACCTACTGAGTAGGCAACCCTAAGAACCAATCTACTGAGTAGGGCAACCCTGAAAAGCCAGTCTACTGATTAGGCACCCTCTAAGAAACCAGTCTGCTGAGTAGACAACCCCCTGATAAACTAGTCTACTGATAGGCAACCCTCTAGGAATCACTTACTGAGTAGCAACCCCCTGAAAACCCCAGTCTAAAGAGGGAAAGGCAGAACCCCCTGAAACCGTCTACTGGAGTAGCAAACCCTCTGAGAAATGAACCAGTCCTATGAGTAGGGCAACTATAAGAAACCAGTTACTGAATAGGCAACCCTCTGAAAATAAACCCAGACTTACGAGTAGCCACTCCCTGAGAAACTAGTCTACTGAGTAGAAAACACCTCTGAGAAACCATATACTGAGTGGCAACCTTTGAGAAACCAAGTCTACGAGTAGCACCCCTGAGAAACCAGTATAACTGAGGTAGGGCAACCCTTTGAGAAACCGGTCACAGAGTAGGCAAACCCTCTGATAAACACTCTACTGAGTAGGCAACCCTCTAAGATCAGTCTACTGCATAGGCAACCCCCACCCTGAGAAACCAGTCTCTACTAGCGGCACACCCCCTGAGAAACCAGTTAAGTAGGCAACACCCCTGAGGGAAACAGTCTCTGAGTAGGCACCCTGCTGAGAAACATGTCTACTGATTGCAACCCCTAGTAAGAAACCAGTCTACTGAGTAGGCAACCCCCTGAGAACCGGTCTACTGAGTAGGCAACCCTACTGAGAAACCAGTCTACTGAGTAGCAACCCTCTGACGAAACAGTCTACTGAGTAGGCAACCCCCTGAAAACCAGTCTACTGAGTAGGCAGCCTCTACAGAAACATCCTTACTTGAGTAGCCAGCCTTCTGAGACAACCAGTTCTACTGAGTAGGCAACCCCCTGAGCAAGCTAGATACTGAAGTACGAAACCCTCTGAGAAACCAGTCTACGGAGTAGGCAAACCCTCTAAGAAACCAGTCTACTTGAGTAGGCAACCCCTCTAAAGAAACCAGTCTACTGAGTGAGCAACCCTCTGAGAAATCACTCTATGAGTAGGCAACACCCTGAGAAACAACAACGGTTCTACTTAGGAGGCAACCCTCTAAGAAACCATTCTACTGATACAACCCTCTTAGAAACCAGCCACTGAGTATGCAACCCTCTAAGACAACCATTCTCCTGAGTAGGCACAACCCCGCTGATAACAGTCTACGAGTAGGCCAACCCTCTAGAACCATTTACTGAATAGGCACCCCTCTAAGAAACCACCATACACTGAGAGGGCAACTCCCTAGAAACTAGTCTATACGGATAAAAAAGAAAACGCCTCTGAGAAACCAGTAATACTGAGTAGGCAACCCCCCTTATAAACCAGTAATACTGAGTAGGCACCCTTTGAGAAACCGTCTACCGAGTAAGGCAACCCTCTCTGAGAAACCTACTTCCAGTATACGGGAGTAGTCACCCTTGAGAAACCAGTCTACAGAGTAGGCAACCCTTGAGAAACCAACTATACTGATGTAGGCAACCCCTCTAAGACGAAAACCAGTCTACTGATAGGCACCCTAGAGAAGAAACCAGTCTACTGAGTAGGCACACACGGAAGAATCCCAGGTTCTTACTGAGTAGGCAACCCCCCTGAGAGAACCAGCTACTAAGTCGGCAACCCACTGAGAAGAACCAGTCTAAGTAGGCAACCCCTGAGAAACCAGTCTACTCAGTAAGGCACCTCTGAGAAAAACCAGTCTATTGAGTTGCACCAAACCTCTACAGTCAAAACCCCTGAAAACCAGTTCTGTAGACCTACAGCACGATGACTTTGATCAGCTCATAGGCACCCTCTGAGAAACCAGTGTACTGATAGGACACCCTCAGAGAAACCAGGTACTGAGTAGGCAACCCTCTAAGTAAACCAGCTATTGAGTAAGCAACTCTCTAAGAAACCAGTCTACTAAGTAGAACAACCCTCTGAGAACCCAGTCAACTGAGTAGGCACCTCTGAGCAACCATTGTATGAGTAGGCACCCTCTAGAAACAGTCTATGGAGTAGCAACTCTTTAAAACCAGTCCTACTAATTAGACCAACCCCTCCTGAAAACCAGTCTACTGAGTAGGAAACCCTTGAATGAAACCGGCTACGAGTAAGCAACCCGCCTGAGAAACCACTCTCATGAGTAGGCAAACCCTCTAAAAGGAACCAGTTCTACTGGTAGGCAAACCTCTCTGGAAGCCAGTTCTACTGGTAGGCAACCCCTAAGAACTAGTCTGACTGTAGTGAGCAACCCCGTGATAACCATTTACTGAGTAGGCAACCTCTCCCAAACGCAACCAGTGCTTACTGAGTAACAACCCTCTAAGAAAACCAGTCTACTGAGTAGGCAAAAACAACTCTGAGAAAACACTTCTACTGAATAGTCACCCTCTGAGAAACAGTCCACGAGTGGCACCTCTAAGAAACCATTCTACTGAGAGGCAACCCCCTAAAACCAGTTACTGGAGTAGGCAACCCCTGAAAAAACCAGTCTACTGAGTGCAACCCTCTGAGAGAAACCAGAGTCTGAGTAGTGCAACCTCTATAGAAAACAGTTTATGAGAGCAACCCCCTAGAAGAAACCAGTCTAGATGTAGCAATCTCTGAGAAACCAGTATACTGATAGGCACCTTTGAGAAACCCGGTCAACAGAGAGGCAACCCTCTGACCACACTAGAAACCCTTTAACCAGTCTACTGAGTAGGAAAACACCCACTCTAAGAAACCTCTGAACGTTCTGAGTAGAACAACCCCGAGAAACAGTCTACCTGGAGCAACCCTCGATAACTCACTCTACTAGTAGCCAACCCCCTGAGAAACCAGTCTACAGAGAAAGCAACCCCTGAGAACCATTCTACTGATTAGGCAACCCTGCTGGATAACGATCTACCTGAGTAGGGCAACCCTCTAAGAACCGCTTGTTAACTGAATAGGCAAACCCCGAGGTAAAACCAGACTACTGATAGGCAACTCCCTGAGAAACCTAGTCTACTGAGTAGCAAACACCTCTGAGAAACACAGTATACTGAGTAGAGCAAAACCTTTGAGAAACCAGTTACTGATAGGCAACCCCCTGAAACCAGTAATACTGAGTAGGGCAAACCCCTTTGAGAACCTGGTCTACAGAGTAGGCAACCCTCTGATAAACCATCTACTGAGTAGGCAACACCTCTAAGAAACCAGTCAATGAGTAGTCACCTCTGGAAAACCAGTCTACTGAGTAGCAACCCTCTAAAGGAATACAGTCTACTGAGTTAGCAACCCCCTGAGTAAACCAGTCTATCTGTAGGCAACCATGAGGCAACCAGTGCTAAGTAGGCAACTGAGAAACCGTCTACTGAGAGGCACCCCCTGAGAAACCAGTCTACTGAGTAGGCAACCCTCTGAGAAAACCGGTTTCTTGAGTAGGAAACCCTCTAAGAAACAGTGACTGAGTAGGCAACCCCCCTGAGAAACCAGTCTACTGAGTTTTTTTAAGACAACCCCTGAGAAAACTAGTCTACTGAGTAGGGCAACCCTCTGAGAAATCAAACTCTACTGAGTCGGCAACCCCTGAGAAAACAGTCTACAGAGAAGGCAACCCCCTGAAAAAAACCAGTCTACTGAGTAGGAACCCTCTGAGAAAACAGTCTACTGAGTAGGCCAACCCCTAAGAAACCAGTTTACTGAGAACGGCAAACCCTCTGAGAAACCAAGTCTACCGAGTAGGACAACCCTCTAAGATCCAGTTACTGAGTAGAAACCCTCTTGAGGAAACCAGTCTACTGAAGTAGGCAACCCCGCTGAAACCAGTTAAGTAGGCAACCCCCTGAGAAACCAGTCTACTGAGAAGGCAAACCCTGAGAACCAGTCTACTGAGTAGGCAAACACTGAGAAACCAGAACTGAGAGGCAAAACCCTCTAAGGAAACAGTTACTGAGTAGGGCAACCTCTAGAAACCAGGGGATTCGGCGTCGGCAAAAACTCCTGAGAAACTAGTCACTTGAGTAGAAAACCCTCTCTGAGAACCAGTATACGGCGTAGGCAACCCTTTGAGAAAACCAGTCTACTGAGTAGGCAACCCCCCTGAGAAACCAGTATACTGAGTGTAGGGCAACCCTTTGAGAAAACCAGTCTCCAGAGTAGGGCAACCCTCTGAGGAAAACTTACTGGTAGGCAAACCCTCTAAGCAACCGTCTAATGAGTAGGCAAACCCTGTCTGAGAAACCAGTATACTGAGTAGGCAACCCTATAAAAATCAGTTACTGAGTAGAAACCCCCCTGAGAACCAGAAACCAGTCTAATAAGTCGGCACCCCCTGAGAAGAAAACCAGTTAAGAGGCAAACCCCCTGAGCAAACCAGTCTACTTAATAGGCAACCCTCTGAGAAACCAGCGATTGGAGTAGGAAACCTCTAAGGGAAAACAAGGGTCTACTAGATAGGGGCAAACCCTCTGAGAACCAGTCTACTGAGTAGGCAACCCTCTAAGAATCCAGTTAACTGAGTAGGCAACCACCCTGAGGAAACCAGTTACTAAACCGGCAACCCCCTGAGGAAAAAAGTCTAAGTAGGGCACCCCCGGAGAAGAAACCAGTTCTACTAGTAGACACCCTCTGAGAGAAAACCAGTAGCTGAGTCAGGGAACCCTCTAAGGAAACCTCTATGAGTAGCAAACCCCCTGAGAAAGGAAAAGAACAACCGGTCTAATGCGTCAGGCAACCCTCATGAGGAAAACCAGTTACTGAGTAGGAACCTCTGAGAAACCAAGTCTACTGAGTAGGCAACCCCTGAGAAACCAGTCTACGTGGTAGGGCAACCCTCGAGAAACCCAGTCTACTGTGAGTAGGCAACCTCTAGAAAACCAGTATACTGAGTAGGCAACCCTCTGAGAAACCAGATACTGGTAGGCAACTCCATGAGAAACTGTTACTGAGTAGAAAACCCTCTGAGAAAACAGTTATAATGAGAAGGCAACCCTTTGAGAAGAAACCAGTCTACTGAGTAGGGCAACCCCATGGAAACCGTATACTGAGTAGGCAACCCTTTGAGGAAAGAAACCAGTCTACAGAGTAGGCAACCCTTTGGAGAAAACCACTCTAGGAGTAGGCAACACTCTAAGAAACCAGTCTACTGAGGTAGGCAACTCTGAGAAAACCATCTACGAGTAGGGCAACCCTCGAAGAATCCAGTCTACTGAGTAGGCAACCCCCCTGAGGAAACCAGTTACTAGTCGGCAACCCCCTGAGGAAACCAGTCTAAAGTAGGCAACCCCCTGAGAAACCCAGTCTCTAAGAGGCAACCCTCTGAGAAACAGGTCGATTGAGTAGGCAACCCTCGAAGAAAACCAGTATACTGCGTAGGCAACCCTCTGAGAACCATTTAATGAGTAGGCAACCCTCTAAGACCACCAGTGTATTACTGAGTAGGGAACCCCCCTGAGAAAACCAGTCTTACAAGTCGCAACCCCCTGAGAAACCAGTCTAATAGGCAACCCGGAGAAACCAGTCTACTGAGTAGGCCACCCTCTGAGAAACCAGTCTACTGAGTAGGCAAAACCCTCTAAGAAGATAACCAGTCTACTGAGTAGCAACCCCCCTGAGAATACCGGTTCTACTGAGTAGGCAACCTCGGGAAGGAGAGGGAAGAAACCAGTCTACTGAGTAGGCAACCGTGAGAAAACAGTCTACTGAGTAGGGCACCTCCCTAAGAATCCAGTCTACTAGTAGGCAAACCCCCTGAGAAACAGTCTTACTAAGTCGGCAACCCCCTGAAGAAACCAAGTTCTAAGTAGGCAACCCCCCTAGAAACAGTCTAATAAGTAGGAACCCTTGACGAAAACCAGTCAGTGAGTAGGCAACCCCTAAGAAAACCAGTCTTACTGATAGGCAACCCTCTGAGAAACCAGTATACTGAGTAGGCAACCTCTAAGAATCCAGTCTACTGAGTAAGGCAACCCCCCCTGAAGAAAACCAGTCTACTAACCCGGAACCCCTGAGAAGAAAACCAGTTTATAAGTAGCAACCCCGAGAAGAACCAGTCTACTGAGTAGGGCACCATGAGAAACCAGTCTATTGGAGTAGCAACCCTCTGAGGAAACAGTTACTGGAGTAGGCAACCCCCTAAGAAACCCGTAACTGAGTAGCAACCCTCTGGAAACCAGACTACTGAGTAGGCAAACTCCCTGAGAAAGAAACTAGTCTACTGAGTAGAAAAAACCTCTGAGAGAAACCAGTATAATGAGAAGGCCAACCCTTTGAGAAAACCAGTATTACTGAGTAGGCAAACCCCCCTGAGAAACCAGTTATATGAGTAGGCAACCCTTTGAGAAACCAGTCGACAGAGTAGGCAACCCTTTGAGAACCAATCTACTGAGTAGGGCAAACATCTTAAGGAAACCAGTCTACTGAGAGGCAACCTCTGAGAAAAACAGTCTACTGAGTAGGAAAACCATCTAAGAATCCAGTCTACTGAGTAGGCACCCCTGAGGAAACCGTCTAGAAGTCGGCCAAAACCCCTGAGAAACACAGTCTAAGTAGGCACACCCTGAAGAAAACAGGTCTACTAAGTAGGCAACCTCTGGGAAAAACAGCCTATTGAGTAGGCAACCCCTCTAAGAAACCAGTCTCTGAGTAGGCACCTCTGAGAAACCAGTCTATGAGTAGGCAACCCCCTGAAGAACCAGTCTAAGGACCCTGAAAACCGCAGGGTAGGCAAACCCACGAGAAAACCAGTCTACTAAGTCGGCAACCTCTAGAGAAACCAGGTACTAATAGGCAAACCACTCTGAAGAAACAGATCTACTGAGTAGCAACCCTGAGAAAACAACCTAGTCTACTGAGTAGAACACCATATAGGAAACCAGTATAATGAGTAGGCAAACACCCTTGAGAAACCAGGTTATACTGAGTAGGCAACCAATCGGAAAACCATCTACTGAGTAGCCAACCTTCATGAGAAACCAGTTTACATGAGTAGGCAAACCTCTGAGAAAAACCACGTCACTTGAGTCAGGCAAACCCCTGAGAACCAGTTTACTGAGTAGGCAAGCCTCCCTCTGAGAAACCAGTCTACTAGTCAAGCCATCCTCGGAGAAACCGTCTGAGTAGGCAACCCCACTGAGAAAGCAGTCTACTGAGTAGAAACCCTCTGAGAACCATGTCTAACTGAGTAGGCACCATCTAAGAAAACGTTATGAGTAGGACCAACCTCTCTAAGTAGACCAGAGAAAACCAGTCTACTGAGTAGGCAACCCTCTGAGCAATCCAGTCTACGGAGTAGGCAAACCCCTGAGGGAGAAACGGTTTACTGAGTAGGAAATCAGAACCACCTGGTAAGCAATGAAAACCGTCTACGAGATAGCATAAACCTTCTAGAGAAACCAGTCTACTGAAGTATGAACCCCCCTGAGAAGACTCCAAGTCTATGAGTAGAAGCAACCCCCCTGAGAACCAGTCTACTGAATAGGCAACCCTCTAGAAACCGTCTCATAGTAGGCACCCCTGAAGAACCAGTCTAGTGAGTAGGCAACCTCTAGAGAAACACTCAGTACTGAGTAGGCAACCCCCTGAGAAACCGGTCTACTTGAGTAGGGCAACCCCAGAGAAACCTTCTGCTGAAGTGCAACCCTATAGGAAACCGTCCACTGAGTAGTCCAATCCTCTAAGGAAAACCAGACTACTGAGTAGGGCACCTCCCTGAGAAACCAGTCTACTGAGTAGGCCTAAGAACAGTTACGACTCATGAGCAACTTAGAACACTACTAGTAGAAATAGAACTAGTCTAGAGTAGAAGCAACCCTTGAGAAACAGTTACTGAAGTAGGCAACACCCTGAGGAAAACAGTATACTGAAGTAGGCAACCTTTGAGAAACCGAGTCTACCAGGTAGGCAACCTCTGAGACCCAGAGGAACACTGAACCTATACTGAGTAGGCAACCCTCTAAGAAACCAGTTTACTGGAAGCAACCCTGGACGTATGAGGAGGCAACCATCTGAGAAAACCAGTTACTGAGTAGGCAACCCTCTGCAGAACCGGTCTAATGAGTAGGGCAACCCTCCTGAGAAAAACCACGTCTCTAATGAGGAACCCTCTGAGAAAACCAGTCATACGAGTAGGCAACCCTCTGAGAAACCAGTCTTACAGTAGCAACCCTCAAGGAAACCACTGACTGAGTAGAGCAACCCCTCGAGAAATAGTCTATGAGTAGGCAACCCTCTGAGAGATAACAGTCTAATGATAGGCAACCCTGAAAATCCCCAGTTAAGAGAAGGCAACCCCCTGAGAAACCAGTCACTAAGTCGGACAACCCTCTGGAAGAAACCAGTCTACTAGTAGGCAACCCTCTATGAGAACCAGTCCTGAAGTAGGCAACCCTCTGAGAAAACACAGATACGTGAGTAGGCAACCCCTAAGAAAAGTCGTACGAGTAGAAAACCTCTCGAAGAAACCAGTTACTGAGTAGGCAACCCTCAGAGAAAACCAGTGTACTGAGTAGGAACCCCTCTAGAAACCAGTTACTGCACTTTAGGAACGTTAATAGGCAACTCTCTGAAAAACCACTCTACTAGTAGGCAACCCTTGAGACAAAGTCTACTGAGTAGGCAACACCCTCTGAGAAACACACAGTCGCCCTGCCAGTTAGTAGGCAACCCTCTTAGAAAACCAGTCTATGGTAGGCTAACCTGAGAACACTACGGTGCAATTAAGGAACCAGTCTACTAGTAGCAACCCCTCTGAGAAAACCCCGTCTCCTCTGAGAGGCAACCCTTTGAAGAAACAACGGTCTAGAGAGGCAAAACCCTTCTGAGAAAACCAGTCTACTGGGTAGGCAAACCCCTAAGAAACCAGCTTGATGGCAGATCTAAGAAGTCAAGCCACCTTGAGAACCAAGTTACTGAGTAGGCAACCCCCTGAGAAACAGTCTACTAGTAGAAGAACCCTCTGAGAAACCAGTTACTGAGTAGGAACCCAGAACCCATTACTATAGGCAACTAAGAAAACCAGATACGGAGAACTCTGAGATCACTCTCGAGCAAACCCCCTGAACCGTCAAAGTAGCAACCTCTAGGAATACCAGTACTTCTGAGACCTCTGAATGGCAACCCTCTGAGAAACCAGTCCACTGCAGTAGGCAAACTAGCCGTTCTAATAGGAACCTTGAGATCCAGTATACTGAGTAGGCAACCCCCCTGAGAAACCAGTCTAATAGAGGGCACCCCTGGAAAAAACAGTTACTAAGTAGGAACCGAAACCACTTGAGAAGAACCTAACCAGTTACATGAGTAGGCAAACTTCCTGAGAAACCTAGTTACTGAGTAGGCAACACCTTTGAGAAACCGTCTGACAGAGTAGGAACCCCTCTGAGAAACCAGCAATAGCACTTAAAAACATCCCGAGTAGGCAACCTCTAAGAAACCAGTCTACTAGTAGCACAACCCCGAGAAAACCTAGTTACTGAGTAGGCAACCCTCTGAGAAAAATCCATCCACTGAGTAGCAACCCCTCTAAGAAACCAGTCACGAGAAGGCAACCCCCTGAGAACCAGTATACTGAGTAGGCAACCCTGAGAAACCAGTCTGACTGAGTGGGGCAACCCTCTAAGAACCAGTCTACTGATATGCACCTCATGAGAAACCAGGGGGAACTACTGAGTAGGCAACTCCCTGAGAAATAGTCTACTGCGTCGAAAACCCTCTGAGAAACCAGTATACTGAGTAGGCAACCTCTAAAAAAAACATCTACGAGTGGCAACCCTTAGGAAACGTCATATGAGTAGGCAAACCCTTGAGAAACTCTACTGAGTAGGCCAACCCTACTGAGAAACCACTTACTGAGTAGAACTGAAACCTCTAATGGCTAAGAAACAGTCTTCTGGAGTAGGGCAACCTCTGAGAGACATCAGTCTATTGGAGTCGGCAACCCTCTAGATCAGTCTTACTGAGTAGGCAAACCCCCCTAGGAGGAAGAACCCAGTCTACTAATGGCAACCCTGGAGAAACCAGTCTAAGTGGAACCGAGCAGTTACTAGGCACCCATGAGAAACCAGTCTAGTCGTGACTCTGAACTCATACTGATAGGACCAAACCCAGTCACTGTGGCAAACCATAGAACAACTGGCAACGTCTAAACAGTCCACGGTAGGCAACCCTCTAAGAAACCAGTCTACTGAGTAGGAAACCGAGAACCACTGCTAGGAGCTTAAGAAACCAGTTACTGAGTAGCACCCGTGACAGCTTGAGTAGAACCCGGAAACATCTCTGATAAACCCCTGAGAAACCAGTTTTTTTTTTTTCTAGAGAGCAACCCTCAGAAACTAGTCTACTGAGTAGGCAACCTCTGAGAAATCACTCTACTGTAGGCCTGAGACCGCAAAAGCACCCCCATGAGAAACAGCTTACGAGTAGGCAACCCTCTAGAATGAAACAGTCTTACTGAGTAGGCAACCCTCTAAGAAACCAGTCTATTAGTAGAAGCACCTCTAAGAAACCAGTTCTACCGAGTAGGCAACCCTCTGAGCAATCAGTCTATGAGTAGGCAAAACCCTCTGAGAAAACAGATTACTAAGTAGGCAACACCTGAGAAACCAGTCTACTAAGTAGGCAAACCCATGAGAAAACCAGTTCTACTGAAAGGCACCCCTCGAGAAACCGTTCTGAAGACCCTCTGAGAACCAGTCTAAGTAGGCAACCCTACTAAGAAACCAGTTGACTGAGTAGGCAACCAACAGTTCTAAGTAAAACCCTAGAGTATATGAGTAGCAACCTCCAAGAAACTTCATACTGAGTAGAAAACCCTCGAGAAACAGTCATACAATGTAGGCAACCCTTTGAGAAACCAGTCTATAGTAGGCAACCCCTGAGGAAACCAGGTTATTCGAGTAGGCAACCATCTAAGAAAACCATGTCTGACAGAGTAGGCAACCCAGAGAAACCACTATATGAGTAGGCAACACCCTCTGAGAAACCAGTCTACTAGTAGGCAACCCAGAAACATATGGAGAAGCTCTGAGACAGTCTCTGAGTAGGCAACCCTAGAAACCTTTCCATCACTGAGTATGGCACCCCAAACCCTACAATCAACCCCGCTGAGAAACCATGTACTGAGAGCACCCGGAGAAATGGCTACTGAGAGGCAAACCCCTGAGAGAAACCAGTATACTAGTAGGCAACCCTTGAAGAAAACCAGTCTATTGAGTAGGGCAACCCCCTGAAGAAACCGAGTCTACATGAGTAGGCAACCCCTCTGAGAAGACCATCACTGGTAGCAACCTCTAAGAATTCCAGTCTACAAGTAGGCAACCCCCCTGGAGAAACCGTCTACTATAAGACCGAACCCCTTGAGAAAACCAGTCTACTTTAGTAGCAACCCATGAGAAACCAGTTACTGAGTAGGACACCCTCTGGAGGAAACCAGTCTCTGATTAGGCAACCCTTAGAAAACAGTCTCGGAGTAGGCAACCGAAACCTCTAATAGAGGACCTAAGAAACTGGCTTACTAGGAGTAGGCAACCCTGAGAAACCGGTTACTGAGTAGGCAAACCCCTGGAGAAAACCGTCTACTGAGTAGGCAACACCTAGAAACCATGTCTATACTGAGTAGGCAACCCTCTAGAAACCGGTCTTATGAGTAGCAACCCCTCTAGGAAACCAGTATATGAGTAGGCCAACCCCTCTGAGAAAACCAGTCTACTGAGTAGGCACCCCTGAAGAAAACTACCGGTTCTACTGAGTAGAACCTCTGAAGAACACCGGTATACGGAGACAGGCAACCCCTGAGAACCAGCTATGCTAAACCCCTGAAGTTTACTGAGTAGCAACCTCTGAGAAACCAGTCTATCGAGTAGGCAACCCTTAGAAACCAGTCTACTGAGTAGGCAACCCTCTGGAGAAACCAGTTATGAGTAGGCAAAACCATTGAGAACCAGTTACTGAGTAGGCACCTAAAACTCTCTGAGATGCAGCTCTGAAAAACTCTGCGTAGGCAACCCTTCTGAGAAGAAACAAAAGGTCTATGAGTCGGCAACCCCCCTGAGAAACGGTAAAGTTAGCAACCCCCTGAGAAACCCAGTCTACTAAGTAGGCAACCCTTGAGACAACCAGTCTACGTGAGTAGGACAACCTCTGTAGAAACCAGTTAACTTAGAGTAGCAACCCCATGAGGAAACAGTCTACTGAGTAAGGAACCCTAGATACCAGTCTACTGAGTAGGCAAACCCCCTGCGAGGAACCAGTGTTACTGAAGTCGGCAACCCTGAGAAAAACCATTACAGTGGCAACCCCCTGAGAAACGAGTCTTACTGAGTAGGCAACCCCTGAGAAACCATTTTACTGAGTAGGCAAACCCCTAAAAAGAAACCTGAGTCTACTGAGTAGGCAACCCACCTGAGAAACCGGTCTACTGAGTAGGCAATCCCCTCAGAGAAGAAAACCGAGTCGACTGAGTAGGCAACACTCTATGAGAAACCAGTAACTGAGTAGGCAACCCCTAAGAAACAGTCTACTGAGCAGGCAACCCATGAGAAAACCCAGTTCTACTGAGTTGAGCCCCCCTGAGACCTCTAGTGGAGTAACCCTCTGAGATAACCGAACAGTCTACGGAGAGGCAACCCTTATGAAAAGAACGCAGTCTACTGGTAGCAAACACCTCTAAAAGAAACAGGCTCTAGCGAGTAGGCAAACCCTCTAAGAGAAACCAGTCTTAAAGTAGGCAACACTCTATGAAAACCAGTCACTGGTGAGGCAACCCTTGAGAAACAGCTAATGAGTAGGCAACCCCATGAGGGAAAAACCTGTTTTATGAGTCAGGCAACCCGACCGTCTACAGGCAAACCATGAAAAAACCGTTCTGAGTAGGCAACCCTTAGAAAAACCAGGTTCTACTGAGTAGCAACACTCTAGAAACGCAGTTATGTAGTAGCAACCCTCTGAGAAACCCGTCTACAGAGTAGGCAACCCCCGACTGAAGAAACAGGGGGTCACTAAGTAGGCAACCCTGAGAAAACCCGTCTCCTAAAGAGGCAAACCCCCTGAGAAACCACTCTACTGAGTAGGCAACCCTCTAAGAAACCAGTCTACTGAGTAGGCAACCCTCTGAGAAACCAGTCTACTGAGTAGGCAACCCTCTAAGAAACCAGGCTACTGAGTAGGCAACCCTCTTTGAAATCAGTCTACTGAGTAGGCAACCCTCTGAGAAACCAGTGTACTGAGTAGGCAACCCTCAGAGAAACCAGTGTACTGAGTAGGCAACCCTCTAAGAAACCAGTCTATTGAGTAAGCAACTCTCTAAGAAACCAGTCTACTAAGTAGACAACCCTCTGAGAAACCAGTCAACTGAGTAGGCAACCCTCTGAGAAACCAGTGTACTGAGTAGGCAACCCTCTAAGAAACCAGTCTATTGAGTAAGCAACTCTTTAAGAAACCAGTCTACTAAGTAGACAACCCTCTGAGAAACCAGTCTACTGAGTAGGAAACCCTTTGAGAAACCGGTCTACAGAGTAAGCAACCCTCTGAGAAACCA
>CM033471.1:259482948-259562995 GCA_019447015.1 Hymenochirus boettgeri | reverse complement strand
CTGAGTAGGCAACCCTCCTGAGAAAACCAGTCACTGAGTAGGCAACCCTCTAAGGAAACAGTAAAACTGAGGTAGGCAAACCCGGTGAGAAACCAGTTACCTGCGTAGCAACCTCTGAGAAAGAAAACCCAGTTTACTGAGTAGGCAAACCCCTGAGAAACCAGTCTACTGAGTAGGCAACCCTCTAGGAAACAGTAAACTGAGTAGGCCAACCCTCTAAAGAAACCAGTCTCTGAGTAGGCATGGATAGTCTGGCTAAAGTCACTGAAAACTGATTGTACCAATCCCTCCCCAGGCATAGCTACCAATTCTGGATTGGATAACCGATCCCCCCTTCTAGGCCTTTTATAATAATTCAATTGTCTCGCATTTTTAATCTCTTTCTTATCCCAACATACCAGGCCACTACCAAGGGATACCTGATTGGTATAGAATAATTTATGTGATATACTGACATGTGTGTTTACCTGGAAACCAATATACCAGTTACTAAAATTATTTTTATTCTCCTTTCAGTGAAAGGATAAGTAAATAAAAGAAAGCATTATACTGACAGTAGCAACCCTTTTGAAATCAGTCTACTTGAGTAGGCAACCTCTGAGAAACCAGTGTACTGAATAGGCAAACCTAGAGAAACCAGGGTACTGAGTAGGCAACCCTCTAAGAAACCAGTTATTGAGTAAGCAACTCTTAAGGAAACCCGTCTATGAGTAGGCAACTCTCTCGAAGAAACCAGCATACTAAGTAGACAACCCTATGATGGAAACCAGTTACGAGTAGGCAACCTCTGAGAAACCAGAGTGTACTGAGTAGGAAACCCTTTGAGACAACCAGTATCTACTGAGTAGGCCAACCCCTGAGAAAACGTTCTACTGCGTAGGCAAAACCCTCTAAGGAAACCATCTACTGAGTAGGCAACCCTCTGAGAAACCAGTCTTCTATGAGTAGCAACCCTCTGAGAAACAGTCTACTGAGTAGGCAACCCCATGGAAACCAGCTACTGGAGTAGGCAACACCCTGAGAAACCAGTTCTACTGAGTAGCCAACCTCTAAGAAACCAGTCTACTGAGTTAGCCATCCTTTGAAACCAGTCTACTGAGTAGGCAACCCCTGAGAAACCAGTCTACGAGTAGAAAACCCTCTAAGAAACAGTCTACTGAGTAGGCAACCCTCTGAGAAACCAGTTACTGAGTAGGCAACCCTCTAAGAAACCAGTACTGAAGTAGGCAACCCTGTGAGAAACCAGTCTACGCGTAGGCAAACCCTCTGCAGAAAACCAGTCTACTGAGTAGGCACCCCCTGAGAAACCAGTCTACTGAGTAGGAACCCTCTAAGAAACCAGTAAATGAGTAGGCAGGATAGTCTGGCTAAAGTCGAACTGATTGTAACATCCCCCCCCAGGGCCCATAGCTACCAAATATCTGATTGAAACCGATCCCCCCCCTCTAGAGCCTTATAAATATATAAATTGTCTTCGAATGTTCTTAATCCTCTTCTATCCCCCCACATACCAGCCACTACCAAAGGATACCTGATGTTTATTAGATAAATAGAGATTATACTGACATGTGTGTTTACCTTGGAAACCAAATATACCAGTTACTAAATATTTTTATTTCTCCTTTCCAGTGAAAGGATAAGTATAATAAAAGAAAAAATTCTTACTTATAGGCCAACCCTCTAAGAAACCAGTCTACTGGTAGGCAAAACCCTCTGAGAAACCAATCTACGGAGTAGGAACCCTCTGAGAAACCCATCTACTGAGTAGGCAAAAACCCTCTAAGAAAACCCAGTTACTGAGTAGGAAACCCTCTGAGAACCAGTCTACTGAGTAGGAAACCCTCTAAGAAACCAGGTCTATGAGTAGGCAACCCTCTTTGAAATCAGTCTACTGACGTAGGCAACCCTCTGAGAAACCAGTGTACTGAGTAGGCAACCCTCAGAGAAACAGTGTACAGTAGGCACCCTCTAAGAAACAGTCTATTGAGTAGCAACTCTCTAAGAAACCAGTCTACTAAGTAGACAACCCTCTGAGAAAAACCAGTCTACTGAGTGGCAACCCCCTCTGAGAAACAGTGTTATGAGGAGGCCAACCCTCTAGAAACCAGTCTATTGAGTAAGCAACGAACTCTTTAAGAAAACGTCTAACTAAGTAGACCAACCCTCTGAAAACCAGCTCTACTGAGTAGGAAACTTAAAAACCACTTCGGTAAGCACCTCGAAAACCCAGTCTTTAGTAGTAGGCAAACCCTCTAGAGAACCATCTACTAAGAGCAAACCCTCGAAGAAGTCTATGAGTAGGCAACCCCAGAACCAACTAGTAGGACCTAAATGACAGTCTACTACCCGAGTAGGCAACCCTCTGAGAAACCAGTCTCACTAAGTAGGCACACTTGATGAACTTTCATGAGAGGCAACCACTCTAGACAGTCAGTAGGCAACCTCTAAGTAAGAAAACCTATTTATGAGTAGGCAACCCCCTGAGAAACCAGTCGGTGGCCCGAAATCTGAGTGAGGCAACCCTCTAAGAAACCGTCTTATGGTATAGCATACCTCTGTGAAAACCAGACTACTGAGGGGCAACTCCCGAGAAGAAACTAGTCTTACTAGTAGGAAAACCCTCGTGAGAGAAACCCAGTATTACTGAGTAGGCACTTAGAACGTCTCTAAAATGAGAAAACAACTGAGTCCCTTAGACATCTGCAGAGTAGGCAACCCCTGAGAAGAAACACATCTATGAGTAGGACAACCCTTAGAGAAAACCAGTCTAACCTAGAGTAGGGCAACACTCTGAGAAACACTCTACTGAGTAGGCAACCATCTCGAAACGTCTAAATGAGGTAGGCAACCCCTCTAGAAAAACCAGTCTACTAATGAGGCAACCCCCTGAGAAAACCAGTACTGAGTAGGCAACTCTGAGAAAAACCAGCTTACAGGTAGCAACCCTCGGAAACACTCTACGAGAGTAGGCCAACCCTCGATGAGAAACCACATACTGATAGGCAAACCCTCTGAGAAACCAGTTACTGATGAGGCAACCTCTAAGAATGCCAGTCTACTGTAGGCCAAAAAGGGTGACAAACCCCAACCTGTACTGTAGGAACAGCCTGAAATCCACCACCCTGAAACCAGTTAATGGCAACCCCACTGAGAAACCAGTCTACAAGTAAGGCAACCCTGATGAGAAAAACAGGTCATCCTGAGTAGGCAACCCTCTAGAAAAACAGTCTACGAGTAGGCAACCTCGTAGAAACGGTTTACTGAGTAGGCAACCCTCTGAGAAAACTCAGATATCTGAGTAGGCAACTCCTATGAGAAAAAACAGTCTACTGATAGGCAAACCCTGAGAGAGAAACCAGTGTACTGAGTAGGCAACCTCTAAGAAACCAGTATGGGTAATGGAAACTGAAGAACCAAAGACTGATGAGTAGCAACCCCCTGAGAAACCAGTATATGAGTAGGCAACCCTTTGAGAAAACCGGTCTACAGAGGTATAGGCAACCCTCTGAGAAACCACTCTACTGAGTAGGCAAACCCTCTAAGAATCCAGTCTACTGAGTAGGCAACCCCCCTGAGAAACCAGTCTACTAAGTCGGCACCCCCTGAGAAACAGTCTAAGTAGGCAACCCACTGAGAAACCAGTCTACTGAGTAGGCAACCCTCTAGAGAAAACATGTCTACTGAGTAGGCAACCCTCTAAGAAACCAGTCTTAAGGAGTAGGCAACCCCCTGAGAAACCGGTCTACTGAGTAGGCAAACCCTCTGAGAAACCAGTCTACTGAGTAGGCAACCCTCTAGAGAAACAGTCTACTGAGTGCAACCCTGAGAAACCAGTCTACTGAGTAGGCAGCCCTCTAGAAACCGTCTTACTGAGTAGGCATCCTCTGAGAAACCAGTCTACTGAGTAGGCAACACCCTGAAGAAGAGTAAGTCTACTGAGTGAGAGAAAACCCTCTGAGAAACCCAGTCGTTTACTGAGTAGGCAACCCTCTAGAAACCAGTCTACTGAGTAGGCAACCCTCTATAAGAAACCAGTCTCTAACTGAGTAGAGGCAACCCTGAGAAAATCACTCTACTGAGTAGGCAACCCCTGAGAAAACCGGTTACTGAGTAGGCAACCCTCTAAGAAACCATTCTACTGAATAGGCAACCCTATGAGAAACCAGTACACTGAGTAGGCAACCCTCGTAAGAAACCCAATTCTACTGGTAGGCAACCCCCTGAGAACCAGTCTACGAGTAGGCACCCCTCTAAGAAACCAGTTACTGAATTAGGAAACCCCTAAGAAACCATACTACTGAGTAGAGCAACCTCGAGAAACTAGTCTACTGAGTGAGAAACCCTCTGAGAAACCAGTATACTGAGTAGGCAACCCCCTGAGGAAAACCAGTATACTGAGTAGGCAACCTTTGAGAACCGGTCTCAAGTAGGCAAACCTCTGAGAAACCACTTACTGAGTAGGCAACCCTCTGAGAAACCAGTATACTGAGTAGGCAACCCTCTAAGAAACCAGTTTAACTGAGAAGGCAAACCCCCTGAGAACCCAGTCTACGAGTAGGCAATTCTGAGAAACCAGTATACTGAGTAGGCAACCCTTTGAGAAAACCGGTCTATAGAGAGGCAACCCTCTGAGAAACCACTCTACTGAGTAGCAACCCTCTAAGAAACCAGTTCTTTACTGGTAGGGCAACCCTCTGAGAAACAGTCTACTGAGTAGGCCAAAACCCTCTAAGAAACCAGTCTGCTGAGTAGACAACCCCTGAGAAACAGTCTAATGAGTAGGCAACCTCTGAGAAATCACTCTACTGAAGTAGGCAACCCCTGAGAAACCAGTCTACAGAGAAGGCAACCCCTGAGAAACCACGTCTACGAGTAGGCAAACCCTCGGAGAAACCAGTCTACTGAGTAGGCAACCTCTAAAACAGTTTCCTGATAGGCAACCCTCTGAGAAACCAGATACGAGTGCAACTCCCTGAGAAACTAGTGTACTGAGTGAGAGAAACCCTGTACTGGGAACCTTTGAGAAACCAGTCTACTGAGTAGGCAAACCCCTGAGAAACCAGTATACGAGATAGGCAACCCTTTGAGGAAACCGGTCTACAGAGTAGGCAACCCTCTGAGAAAACCACTCTACTGAGTAGGCAACCCTCTAAGAATCCAGTTTACTGAGTAGGCAACCCCCTGAGAACCAGTCTACTAAGTCGGCAACCCCCTCGAGAAACCCGTCTAAGTAGGGCAACCCCTGAAAACCAGTTCTACTGAGTAGGCAACCCTCTGAGAAACATTCATGAGTAGGCAACCCTCTAAGAAACCAGTCTACTGAGTAGGCAACCCCCTGAGAAAATGGTCTACTGAGGTAGGCAACCCTTGAGAGAACCCAGCTACTGAGTAGGCAACCCTCTGAGAAACCAGCTCTAAGGAGTAGGCACCCTAAGAAACAGTTATGGTAGGAACCTCTAAGAACCAGTCTAATGAGTAGCCACCTTCTGAGAAACCAGTCTACTGAGTAGGCAACCCCCTGAGAAGCTAGTCATACTAAGTAGAAACCCTTGAGAAACCAGTCTACTGAGTAGCAAACCCTCTAAGAAACAGTCTACTGAGTAGGCAACCCTCTAAAGAAAACCAGTCTACTGAGTAGGCAACCCTCTGAGAAATCACTCTACTGCAGTAGGCAAACCCCTGAGAAACCGGTTTACTTAGTAGGCAACCCTTAAGAAACCAGTCTTTGAGTAGGCAACCTCTGAGAAACCCAGCTACTGAGTAGGCAACCCCTAAGAAACCAGTTACTAAGTAGGCAACCCTCTGAGAACCAGTCTACTGAGTAGGCAACCCCCCTGAGAAACCCAGTCTACTAAGTAGGCAACCCCTAGAAGAAACCAGGTTACTAAGTAGGCAACCCTGAGAAACCATCTACTGAGTAGGCACCCTTAAAAACCAGTCTACAGAGTAGGGACCCCTCTGAGAAGCCAGTCTACTGAGTAGGCAACCAGTCTCAAGAAACCAGTATACTCTAAGTAGGCAACCCCCGAGAAACCAGTCTACTGAGTAGGCAACCCTCTAAGAAACCAGTCCACTGAGTAGGAAACACTCTAGAAGAAACCAGTTCTAGAAGGAGGCAACCCCTGAGAGAAACCAGTCTACTGAGTAGGCAACCCTCTGAGACAGAAAACCAGTCCCACTGAGTAGGCAACCCTCTAAGAAACCAGTCACTGAGTAGGCAACCCCCTGAGAAACCAGTCTACTGAGTAGGCCCCTGAGAAACCAGTCTGCTGAGTAGGGCAACCCTCTAAGAAACCAGTCTACTGAGTATCCATCCTTCTGAGAAACCAACTACGAGTAGGCAACTCCCTGAGAACTAGTCTACTGAGTCAAAAACCCTCTGAGACAACCAGTCTAATGGGTAGGCAACCCTCAAAAAAAAATTCTACTGAGTGAGGCACCCTCTGAGAAATCGATCTACTGAGTAGGCAACCCTCTGAGAAATCACTCTTAGGTAGGCAACCCCCTGAGGAAACCAGTCTATTGAGTAGGCAACCCCTCTGAGAAACCAGTCTTTTAAATAGGCAACCCTCAAGAAACCGTCTTGGAGTAGGCAACCCTCTGAGAAATAGTCTTGGAGTCGGCAACCCTTCTGAGAATCCCGTCTACTGAGTAGGCAACCCCCCTGAGAAACAGCTAACTAAAAGTAGGCAACCCCCTGAGAAACCCAGTGTAAGTAGGCAAACCTGAGAAACCAAGTCTACTAAGTAGGCAACCTCTGAGAAATACGAGTCTATTGAGTAGGCAACCCTCTGAGATGAGGAATCACTCTACTGAGTAGGCAACCTAAGAACCAGTCTGACTGAGTAGGCAAACCATTGCGAATCCATTCTACTGAGTAAGCAACCTCTGAGAAACCAGTCCACGAGTAGGCAACCCTCTAAGAAACCAGTAATACGAGTAGGAAACCCCTGAGAAACCAGTCTACTGAGTAGGCAGCCTCTAAGAAACCAGTCTACTGAGAGCCATCCTTCTGTGAAAACCAGTCTACTGAGTAGACAACCCCTAGAAACTAGTCATACTGAGAGAAACCCTCTGAGAAACCAGTCTACTGAGTAGGCAACCCTCTAAGAAAACCGTCATACTGAGTAGGCAACCCTCTGAGAATCACTCTACTGAGTAGGCAACCCTAGAGAAACCGCCTGAGTAGAGCGAACCCTCTAAAAACCAGTCTCTGGAGTAGGAAACCCTACGAGAGAGAACCAGTCATGAGTAGGCAAGAAAAACCAGGTCTACAGTGAGAAAACCGAGTAGTGACGAGAGTAGAGGCGAGAAAGCAGCCGAGTTCTGAGCAGAAGGACAATGCAGCAGATCATACTGAGTAGGCAACCCCCCTGAGAAACAGTCTACTAAGTAGGCAACTTGAGAAACCAGTCTACTAAGTAGGCAAACCCCTGAGAAAACCAGTCTTATAAGTAGGCAAACCTCTGAGAAACCAGTCTATGAGTAGGCAACCCTCTAAGAAACCAGTCTACTGAGTAGGCAACCCTCTGAGAAGTCCAGTATTACTAAGTAAGCAACCTCTAAGAAACAGTCTATTGAGTAGGCAACCCTCTAAGAAACCATTCTACTGAGTAGGCAACCCACCTGGAAACCAGTCTATAGTAGGCAACCCTCTGAGAGAACCAGTCTAACTTAGTAGGCAACCCCTAAGAAACCAGTATTTGAGTAGGCAACCTCTAAAGAAACCCATTCTACGAGTAGGCAACCCTAGCAAACCCGTCTATAAGTAGGCACCCTATGAGAAACCAGTCTACTAGTAGGCAACACCCCCTGAGAAACCAGTCTACTAGAGTAGGAAACCCCTTGAGAAACCAGTCTACTGAGTAGGCAACCCCTGAGGAAACGTCTATGCGTAGGCAACCCCTGAGAAACCATTATATGAGTAGCAACCCCCTGAGAAATCGGTCTATGAGTAGGAACCTCTGAGAAACCAGTCTACTGAGTAGGCAACCCTCTTGAAGAAACCAGTCTACTGAGTAGGCAACCCCCTGAGAAACCGGGTCTTACTGAGTAGGCAACCCCCCTGAAGAAACCATTTACTGAGTAGGCAACCCTCTAAGAAACCATCAGTCTACTAAGTAGGCAACCCCTGAGAAACCAGTCTACTGAGTAAGCAACCCTCTGAGGAAACCCAGTATACTGAGTAGGCAAACCCCCTGAGAAACCAGTCTACTGATTAGATGGCAGAACACCTCCTGAGTAGAACCCAGAGATCTACGGCAGTAGGCAAAAAGTCCAAGGTAGGAACGCCTAAGGCAAACTGGTACTCACGAGTAGGCACCCCGAGAAACCGGTCTACTGAGTAGGCAACCCCCTGAGAAAAAAACCGGTCTACTGAGTAGGCAAAACCTCGGAAGAAACCATTCTACTGAGTAGGCAACCCTCTAAGAAAACCGGTCTACTGAGTAGGCAAACCCCATGAGAAACAGTCTACTGAGTTGGACAAACCTCTGAGCAACCCAGCCTCTACTGAGTAGGCACCCCTGAAGAAACCGGTCTACTGAGTAGGCAACCTCTAAGAAACCGGTCTACTGACTAGGCAACCCCTCGAAGAACCAGTCTTAATAGGTAGGAAACCCTCTAAGAAAACCAGTTATGAGTAGGACAACCCTCTAAGAAACCAGTCTTATGAGGTAGGCAACCCCCTGAGAAAACCGTCTAAGTGAGTAGGCAAACCCTGAGAGAAACCATTCTACTGAGTAGGCAACCCCCCTGAGAGAACTGGCATCTACGGAGTAGGCACACCCTCTGAGGAAACCAGTCTACTGAGTAGGCAACCATTCTGAGAAAACAGTCTACTGAGTAGGCAACCCCCCTGAGTGAAACGGTCTACTGATAAGCAACCCCCTGAGAAACAATTCTACGAGTAGGCACCCCTACTGAAGAACCAGTCTACTGAGTAGGCAACCCTCTGAGAAACCAGTTTCTACTAAGTAGGCACCCCCTGGAAACCAGTCTACTGAGTAAGTCAAGCCCTAGGAAACCAGTCTACTGAGTAGGCAACCCTGAGAAACCCTTACTGAGTAGGCAACCCTCTGAGAAAACCAGTCTAAGAGTAGGCAACACCCTGAGAAAACCAGGTCTCTGAGTAGGCAACCCCTGAGAAACCATCTACTGAGTAGGCCACCCTCTAAGAACCAGGTTACTGAGTAGCAACCCCCTGAGAAACCGGTTCTACTAGTAGGCAACCCTGAGAACCGGTCTACTGAGTAGGCAACCCTAAGAAACCATTCTACTGAGTAGGCAACCCTCTAGAAACCGGTCTACTGAGTAGGCAACCCCCTGAGGAAACAGTTACACGTTGGCAACCTGAGAAACACTCTATGAGTAGGCACCACCCTGAGAAAACCGTCTACTGAGTAGGCAACCCCTCTAAGAAACGTCTACTGCGTAGGCAACCCTTAAGAAACCAGTCTACTGAGTAGGCAAACCCTCTAGAAAACAGTCTACTAAGTAGGCAAACCCTCATAGAAACCAGTACTTGGGAGCAACCCCCTGAGAAACCAGTCTAGTGAGTAGGCAACCCTCGAGAAACCAGTCTAATGACGTAGGGCAACCACTAAGAAAGAAACCGGTATACTGAGTAAGCAACCCCCTGGAAGAGAAACCGGGTGTCTACTGAGTAGGCAACCCTCTAAAGAAAACAGTCTACATGAGTGAAGGCAAACCCCCTGAGAAACCGGTTATGTAGGCAACATGAACAGGTCACAGAGTAGGCAACCCCCCTGAAAGAACAGGTTCTAATGAGTAAGCAGCCCCTCAACACTCGCTCAATGGAAACCATTGAGCTATTAATTATTACCCAGGTAGGAGAATGGCAAACAGCTCTGGATTACATGCAGGGCATTTATATCTTCTCTCTCATTGCGAATGAAATACACTGAGCGGGAGTGGTATATGAGAGGAGGAGCGGTTGGGACTGCAGACGTTGTATTCTTTGCTAAGAGTTTACTAAGAAAACAAGTGAAAAGACCCACTGTGCCTTACCTAACTTCTGGAATGATAGGCATGGTCACCTTTTTATTGTCGACACATGGGCAGGGGCAACCAAGATTAATGGTTCACTTGTTAGGTAGGAACATTGTCTGTCACAGGGGTGAGCAACTGCTCAAGTCTATAGACATTCTGCATGAAGCGTCGTGACAAGAAATGCTATGCATCTGTCTGTGTGTAACAACACCCTAGAGAACGTTCGCGGTGGAGGCTGGGGGGCCCGAAGGGGCAGAAGCACTGGGAAACCGGGGAAGGCACCGGAGTACAGGACGAGAGGAGCGCCAGACCGAGGGAGCAGCGAGCGACGAGCGAGGACGGACCGAGCGAGCTAGAGGAGCGAGGGAGCGAGCAGGAGACCGAGCACCGGCGAGAGGAGAGCGATGAGCGGGAGGCGGTAGACGACGGAGCGAGCGAGGAGCGAACGAGAGAGCGAGCGGACTGAGGACGAAGCACCGAGGGAGCGAGCGAGCGAGCGAGCGAGCGAGAAGCGACCGAGCACCGCAGGAGCAGGAGCGAGCAGCGATGAGCGACCGAGCGAGAGGCGAGCGAGCGAGCGAGCGAAGCGTAGGAGCGTACGATGCACAGCAGCGTAGCGAGCAGGGGGCTAGACGAGAGGAGAGCGGAGCGATAGAGTGCGAGCGTAGTGACGAGCATCGAGCAGCGCGCGAGGAGCGAGCGGAGCAGAGGAGCGATACCGAGTGAGGAGCGAGCGCGCGAGCGAGCGAGGAGGAGAGACGAGAGAGCGAGCATGCGAGCGCGCGAGCAGAGCGAGGAGCGACTAGCAGGCTAGCGAGCGCGGGAGCGAGCGAGGAGCGACCTAGCACCGAGAGAGGAGCGAGCAGCTAGCGAGCGAGGAGAGGACCGAGCTAGGAGCACTAGCAGCCATCGAGCGGCCCGAGAGATCGAGCTAGCGAAGTAGCTAGATGAGAGCTATCTATAATATCGAGCGAGAGCTATAGCACTGAGTATCAATCTATTCTCTATCTATCTACCTATCTAAGCATCTATCATTAATCTATCTATGTATCTATCTATTATCTACTATATCCTATCGATGCTATCACCTATCTATCGATTTAGCTATCGATCTAGTATTCTACCTATCAACCTATCTATCATCTATTTATCTATCTATCTATTATCTATCTACTGTATAAATCTACTTTCTGCCCTATCTTAAATCAATGTCGGTCTAAATCAGGCTGTCTGTCTATATTGTCTATCATCTATATATTATTTATTCATGTCTGGCTATCTATCACCTATCTATCTGTCTATCTCCGTCATACTAATAATAAACTCTCTATTGTACAGTGCCTGTTATATTGAGATCCAAGCTATATAAAGAAATTAAGTATTACATTGTGGGTAAGAAAACACAAAGTTCAAATCATGAGAACCATGTGAATGGAACTAAAGCATTTGTTTTTAATTGACTTTGTGGGAGTTTCCTTGTTTAGCTATGAACGCTCCAAGAAGTCGAGTAGTATCAAAACTTTTGATGATTGACATGTTGATGATTGCAGTGCAGACCCAGCATGATGGTCAATCCTGCCAGTCAGGTGGGACTAGTGAGCTAGTTTGTGTCTGTGCACATTTACAGCTGGTCTATGGCAATAATATTGCTGTACCCCCTAACAGAGAAGTATAATTAGGTTTCTCACCATCCCAAGACCACAATACTTACACACTGGCAGAAGACCCTGAAGACAGACCTTCAGACGGATGTCACTGTCCCATTCAGTAAAGGTTCCTCAGGAAGGCGGGTGGGATACTGCGTTCTTGGGTAGTAGGGGTGAGCAAGCCAAGTATACATTTTCCATTGGGGGGGTAAACGTAGCCAAGTTGGGTTTAATCATTTTAAATTTGATTGACTGTAAAAAACTGGTGGATCAAAACAGAAAAAACTCTCCCGTGTTTGGCCCAGACCTAATAACACGAATAAACAAAACCCTCCATAATGAACTGCGTGCTCTTTATAATGGTGCTTATTCGGTTAGGATATCTACACGGCTATTCCCTGTAAATGGCAGTTGGGTATAACGTGTTCCTGCCAATAATACATTCACAGACATTAGTATGAAACGCGCCCGGGCGTGGGTCTCGCTAAGATTCCAATAATTGTTCCAAATGAGAGATTTTTGAAAGGTGACGATAAGAGCAATATGGACATAGAGGGGTGGCAGGTGGCAAACATATTTTCATTTTTCTCTCCGACGGCAGCCCGGTCCTTAAGGTTTGTAGCCCATTGTCTAGACCACAGGGAACAATGAAGCGTATTTATAGCATGAGGCTAAGATATATGGTGTGACAAATGTAAGTTCGCCTTTGATTCACCTAACACCCATGACACCGCTAATCTGCCTAGTTTTGCATGTTCCTTGTCTTTGTTGAGAAACGACAAAAAAAGAAAATAAAGATAAATATTTCTCTCTTCTCTGTCTTGCTTTTCTTCTCTGCAACTCTACAAACCGGATTTGCCAAGGACACAGTCAGAGATTCGATTAACCCCCTCTGCTGCTTTCCCGATAAAGGCCACACTACAAGGCACGAGGATATGGCGTGAAAAGCGCGATTGCATTACCACGAGCTTGCCGTGCGATTTTCACAATATTCTTTTATCAGAGCGCACGTGGTCTGTACAAAAAGTGGTTAGGCATGCGCTCTGATAATGGATTATGTGGCCTGCCACGTTGCACTGCGGAATGCGATTTACACATGGTTAATGGAACGCCATTGGAGTTGCGTGAGAATTTTGCCAGTGTGGCTTACCTTGTTAATAAAGTTAGCCTCTTGAGATAAAAAAAAATATAAAATAAATATATAAAAAAACACACACACACAAAATATAATAAATGATGGCAGATATTGTAGTTGTGGATGGCCGATCAGTGGTGGAAAATGGAATTGGTCCAATCAGCTGCTTTTTTACTGGCTTTCAGCAGTTAGTTAACATCGAATTGGCTACTGAAGGTTAATAGCAAAGGCAAATTTTGCACCTATTATTACATAAGCCCATTGGTGCAGGCAAGATTTAAGTGGTTAGGCATGTGGAGGGGTTAACTAAAAGCTTTTTTCTGACTATGTCCTTACAGATCTGGTGTGTTTACCTTTCTCATTATAATAAGACCCAGATCAAAAATCTAAATAAAAAAAAGGCAGTCTCTTCTTTCTTAAAGGAGAACTAAACCTAATTTTTTACACCCCAGAACTGAACATATCCCCTCTAAAAACCACCAATAAACTGTAAAATAGCAATACAGTTAATAGACATTAAAGAAATGTTACCACTTTAGGGATGGATGAACATAACTGTATATGTACAGGATGGTCACACCCCTGATCTCAGTCACATGCTCCCTTCCATTCTGTCATGTAAAAGGATTGGCTAGAGGCCACTAGGGGTGTGACCAACTGTAACAACTTCCACAGTATCTTAGGGATGAGCATGTGTAAAGAAAACATAATGGTCAGTGACCACCTGTGTGATACTGGAATGCTGGGAATAAACACAAACCTTCATGTTAGAAAGTTAAATTTCTCAACAACTATAAAATGAGAGGTGAGACGTGATTATGCTTTTTATAACAAGGAGGAAACCTTCTCATTCAATGTTGTTCTGAGGCTTTAGTTGTCCTTTAAGGTGATCTCAACTGCTACATTTTAACATTAATTAAAAATCTGAATATCAATGTTGACTCCGGTTCTCACATCCGTCTTAGCTGGAGTGTTTGAATCATCATTTAAATTTAGGGGTGGTGCCAAAAAAGTTTCAGTTGTTCTGAAGGTGTTTCTGGCAAGCAGAGGAGCAGATTAATGTCATTGGGATGGGAAAATACTGCTTTATTTTCTTATAGTAAATGTATTTGCACAATGACTTCCCCCTTCTTGAAAATATTTTCATTTTATATTAAAAAGATAAAGAAAACCCTATTGGCCATCACTAGGCAGTAGTCACTAGGCAAATACTGTGTTGTATAGAACATTCCTTCTTTTCTTACAATGTCTCACCCTGGTACGGAGGGCCAGGGGTAATGGTACAAGGGCAGGGCCTTTTTAGTAATCCACCCCAGCCCCATGGACAGAGGGTGTTAAAAGGTGATTATGTGGTAAATTGGTGAACCCAGGATTGAACTTTCTGGAAGCAGAGATAAGTTTGGTGGCTACGTAACACTATTTGCTTACAGGTAACTGTACATTTCCAATTCTGCACTTCTGTATTATATAGCAAACCTCTCAGGTCTCGGTACACAACTGGATTCACGGGATTAGAAGAATGAAAAACATCAAGTCCCCAGATTTAGAGTAGATTCTCTCCTTGTTTTTGTGTTAACTTTACCTGTATACTGTGCATAGCCCTCTCTGTATCCTAAGGACAGCGATTTCTTTGCTACAGTGATAGTTGGAGTCGGACTTTAATTTTCCTTTACTTGATGGTTTCTGTTTGAAAAAGACAAGTAGGCATTTCGGAGAGGCTTGTCTCTGTAAAAAACGTCAGGTGCACATTATTGATTAAGCACATGACAACTGTCAACAGCAATAATTGATCTATCACCTTCTGTGGCACAAAAGCATTTTTAACACTACAGCAAAGTTGTCCATTCTCGGTATTGGAAAATAATTGTGAATGTTTTAGAAGAAAAACTATTTACCAGTTCTGCAAGCAAGTCTGTACTTTATTGCTTACATGAAAATTGGGGGTGGACCAAACAAATCCCATAATTCTTACAAGTTAACTAGTATGGACCAATCAAACTCTTGACATTTACAAGGAAATCGGGTATCGACCAATCAAAAGCCCATCTTTAAGCATCAGTTCACAAATTGCGTGTGTAGTCATTTATAAATCTTCAGAAAACTAGACATAAGCAGTTGAAACAGGATGCTTCATTTATCTTGCATAGTTGTTTTATCAAAAGGGGGTGCAGCCATACTGTTCTGGCACAAGCAGCAATCCTCTTAAACTGCTGCAGATATATGAAAAGACTCACTGGAAGCAACCCAGTGGTAGAGCCGTTTCCCACATCCCTGTGAATAATAAAAGGCCCAGGAAACACTGCAACACTTTCCGTACTGGGGCTCCACTCAGCTGATTCTTAGCTGTCAGGATACTCTGGTGCGACAGGGCGTCTACTGAGCTTGCGCTCGATACAAAAGATAGGCACGAGATCGGGCAGCAGCGCGGCTGACAGCCGCGGAGAGAAGTGCAGTAGGCAGTTCGGCAGGTCCCCAGGATTCTATTATCACTCTTCTGGCAGGTAGGATGTGCTGCACAAGGGATGGGGAAATGTTAATTCAACATATATGGGGGACACAGTTGAAATAGTAAAGAATATGTAGAATGTATGTTGCTGAAGAGTGTCCTGAGAGATGTCGAAACGTGAAATAAAATTGATATAAATTTAAGAACATTAATGCATTAATAATAATCATGTATTTTTTCCCTATTTGCCAGTGGTATTTTGTAAGGTTGGGTTCTCAGAGGTAAAGCTTAATTTCCTTATTCTAGGCTGTACCACCTGTCATGTTGTGTACAGCTGCCTTACCTCTGTTTCACCAGTAGGTGGCAAGTAACTGTATATAGTAAACTATACGCTTTTTTCTTACGCTGGATTATATATGTAGTCAAGATGCAAAAGTTTGCCTTACTACTATAAGGCTACTTTTACACAAAACGCCTGATCATCGTTCATGACGCGTTCTGCCCGGTGGTTTCTGAGCGATGCCACAAGCAAAATGCTGATGCAACGTTTCCTAGCGGGAAAAACACCCTGGAACACGCTAGTAAAATCTTGCGCAGGTAGACAAACTGTGTGAAAGTAATCGTAATATGCAGGAGCCAATAGGATCGCTTTTAATCTGTGATCTATACCAGTTTAATAGCACCTGAAACCTTTGCACAAATCCTGAAGATACTATTGTAGGTTGTAACTTCTTAGGAGCAGTTGATTGGCTCATTGGGAAACAAGTTTGAGCAGCCAATAGATAAAAGGCTGTGCCACTATTACACTTGGTTTTAGGAAAAACATTCACAGTTTAGGTAAAATATAACTTGTGCTTTCCCATTTGTGTTTGGTAAATCACACACCCAATAAACTACATTATTAAGGCTGAGAATCACACGGGCCAGCGCATGCTTTGTTTTTTGCGATCCGTGAATAGTCCGTTATTGGAGACGCATGCAATCTGCAAAAATAATGGTATCCCACATTGCCTTCTCACATGCTAACAGATCACAAGCATGATCATTAGCACTGCCCATTGTGCTAGTGTGACTCAGCCCTAAAACAATGTTGCAAGGTAAAGCCTTGACATGTAGAAAGTGCTACACTAGTGTTAAAAACCTAGTAATTACAGTTATAAAATATCTGTTGTATCAATTAGATCAAAGGACTTGAAGTTTAGTTCTGAAGACGTTTCGCTAGTCATCCGACTGGCTTTCTCAATTCAGAATGACTTGTACAAGATCTGTGGCAATTATGTACCTGGAAAATCCCAATAGCATATCACAGCCAGGTGTTAAGGGTGTGGTTGTGTGATGGATAGTGGCTAAGAGGTGTTATAGGAACGCCCAGAGTAAGGTGTTAAAACAGCATTGTACATGGCAGACAGTTGGTGTCGAACCCCCCCACCTCTATTTAGGCTGGTTTCTGTTAATTTCACATAAATGGCCTCCTTAACACCTCTCTTGACCAGTCACGTTCCTTGCCAATATGTTAGCATTACAATCTTCAAAGGTATGTCCTTTATCTTTAAGAGGCAGTAAGGCTGAGTCATGCCCGAAGGAATGGGCCTTCTGTGTGGGCCATACGTTGATGAAGTTCGTTTGGTCTCCCCCACAATACAAATCAGAGCATTCTTCACTGCACTGCACTGCACTGAATGAGACCCTTCCAAGCATACAGTTCTAAAAGATTTAGAAGAAAACATCGAGGCAAGGTCACCCTAGGTGCATCCGAGCGCACTGTAAACACGCAAGTGTGCTGCAAGACAACACTGAAAGTTGTGTAGTGTCAAATAAATGTTTAGATTGTAAGCTCCTCGGGGCAGGACCTGATTGTGAACTAATAAGGGAATTGTATACATTACGGAAGATGTTGGCGCTATATAAATCCATAATAATAATAATAGTGGGCCTTAGCCTGAGACAGAGTTGTTTAAGGATAAATGTAAGAAATTAACAGGGTATTTAATAAAAGTTCTTATTGTTTAAAATGGTGCTAATTTTGCCCTAACCAATCAAATTTATTTAACATTTGAAAGCTATGGTCTGATTGGTTGGGCAAAATTATTCCCATTTTAAACGATAAGAACTTTTATTGAATAACCCTGTTTATTTCCCATCATTTGCAATATAGGCAGCAGCAGGCCCAGAGAAAACAACAGGGGGCCCAGCGTTGTAGAAACAATATTATATACATACATACTCATGGGGCTAAAATGCAAAATGGTTGAACTGCAAGAGAGAGGAACTGTGCGTAAAAGAAGAAAGTGGATGTAAAAAAAGAGTAGAGAAAGTCCAGAAAACGGACTCATTAGTCAATGGGGGTAAATAGGTTGGAAAGTTCGAATGAACTTTCCGAAATATTGCAGTGTAAACTTACCTTACAGGCACCCTGTGACATGGGAGATGGTGGAGAACACGTCCGTGCGCGGGGAACAGCATAAAAAACGGACACAGCGCACACACGCGTACTTCCGGTTTCCGATGTGCCGCTTTCGGTAATTCCTGAACGGTCGGCCAAAAACTCGAACGTCCCAAAAATCCAGAAAAGCCGGAGATCCGAAATCTGCCAAATAGCCGACAAACACGGGCAGGACGTTCGGGGTCATGCAGCTAGAAACTGGGATCCCCCCTAGGTCCTTACAAGGACCTTGTGTGCCCTGACAAGGGCCCTTTGGGGCTTAAGGGGTCCGCAGCTCGAAACCGGGACCCCCCTCCCCGGCACTTATAAGTGCCCTTGTGGCCCTAACAGGGGCCTTTGGGGGCTAAGGGGTCCCGCAGCGCGAACCGGGACCCCCCCCCCCGGGCCCTTGTAAGGGCCCTTGCGGCACTAAGCTTAAAGGGTCCAGCAATAGCTCGAACCCATGCGAAGCCCTTGTAAGGTCCTTGTTGGGGGTCCGCAGCTCGAACTGGGACCCTGGCAGCTCTTAAAAGAGCCCTGGGCAGCATTCTTCTGTCTTCCATCCGGTGACACCAGCTCCGCTGGAGGCAACCGACCCCAAGAAGTACCCTGCGGCAGCCAGGGGTACCTCCGGCGCCAGTGGCCTCAGCGAGGCCAAATTACCGGCGTCTTGATCGACACGCCGTCTGTTCAGGCTAGCGACACCAACACCACTGAGGTCGCCATGCCAGGCAGGCTCACTGTGGCCAACAGTGAGCCCGCTGCCACTGCGCGGGCCTCAGCGGAGCCGATATTGCTTCTTTCTTCGTCAACTCTGCAATGATTCTGAGCTCACCACGGAGGAGTGCACCTCTGATTAGGTTTGCAGGAAAACCTAATCCGTTTCTGACTGGTCAATTTTTCAATTGGTTTGCATGGTTACATTAACCAATCAGATTTCAGAAAATCTGATTGGGTTAATGTAAAACTATGTAAACCAAGCATTGAGCTCTGGGACCCAGTAAGTCCCAAAGGGCCTTGTCAGTGCCACAAGGGCACTTATAAACTGCGGGGAGGGGTCTTGGTTCGAGCTGCGGGAACACCTTAAGCCAAAAAGGGCCCTTGTCCCCGAACGTTGACCACGGGATTGCGGACGTTCGGCAATCGTGAGTGGCCGTTTACGGGAATCTCACGGACATTCAGGGATTTTCGGAAGGGGCTTCGAAAATCCTCGTACATTCGAGGATTCATGAATGTTGATGATTTTCGAAAAATAGTCCGTGAGTCCGGAAAATCGAACTAGTTCGAACACGACTAGTTTGAATCGTTCGAGTTCGTCGGGACTCAAAAGTTCGTCTCGAACTAGGGTTTGAGTTTAGTCTATCCTAGTCACATGGTTGTGGTCTTGCACTTGACCCAGCGCCTGGGTGTGATTCAGTTGCTCAGTGAGATGAGCATCTTTGACCCATCCAAACAGCAATCAGTAAAAATTACTGTTAGGAACATCCCAAGGAAGTGGTGCATTCTGGGAAGAAGAAGGACCGTTAGAACCTGAAATGTCAGCCACTAATGTCAAAACAGGGGAATAGCAAAGGGTATGAAATTCACTGATTTTTTGAAAATGGAAGAATATGTAGAATAACCATGTATGTATAATATTAACTAAGGATTTTAAAAATAATATTTTCCAATGAACTTTCCCTTTAAGGTAAAAACTCGCCGCTTTATGTGTACTATTGGGTTTAGGCCATGTGGACAAAAAACTGCATTCCCCCCTATGTTAGGTCAGTTACTCTCTATATTCACTAAGGGATCAGGGTCATATTATTCATTATTGTTTGACATTAGCTTGCAATATAGCATCCATTTTGTATGAGCCATTCTCAATTGTGTGCTGTTCATATTTACCTTACAGGAGGCCTTTTGTTTTATATCTTTGAATTTGTTTCCAGGCAGGTGTTCCTTCTTCACTGTGGGATTTTTTATTCCATGAGATAACCTACACTCCCTATGTCCTCCCTAAATTCTCAGGGCTTCTTATCTGGAGAATAATTGGTTATGTTTCATCATGTAGACTCCAATGATTTCTGGAGAAACGAAAACCCCAACACTTCCATCTTTTTCATTTATGTTTATGTATCATGTGAATAGGTGTTAGTTTTTATCTATATAACCCAGAGTGCTACACCAATAAAGGAAGGCGTAAGAATGTTTGGGACTTGTAGACTCTGTGTCTTTCATTCTTATCCTGAATCACTCTCCACGGAGCTCCGAGCGGATCATCTGAGGCTCACTGGTTACTTGGTAATTGTGGATACTTAGATACATGCTAACAACTGACCGGATCCCTTACATTCACTAACAAGACTGAAGCGGATAGTAGATATATTCAATATAATTTAAAATAGGAAACATTTAAAAGCAACACAAGCCATATTCTCTACGAGGTTTGTAAAGTGAGGATGGACCCATTGATTAGAAGTCCATTGCGAATTAAGTTTGGGCCAGGCAATTATTCGTCATAAGAACAATTGGAGGGTTGGAAGGTACATTTCTTATAGAAGGCTTTAAAGGGCAACTCCAGACCCAAAATGAAAACTTACATACAAGATAATCAACCCTCCAAACCCTAAACGGTAATAGTTTGAATGTGAAATACATAAGTCTAACCTGAATCCTGCACAATGTCCTGTTTTCCCTATTTCTACTTCCTGGTTCTTCCAGTAGTAAACTGTCAAGTTATGGATTTGACATAACAGCAATGACTGAATTCTAATCCCCTAGCTGCCTTTCTGAGCATGCTCAGTACAGGTCATTAGATGCTCAGTTTCCATGAGGCATCCAGAGGAATAGCAGGCATACAAAATGAATTCAGAGGACGAAGTAGGATATATCAACATATTTTAAGTGGCCATTTTTTCAAAAGATGTTCTTATGAGGGTGGAGTAGTCCTTTAAGGCATTAAAAAATTAGAATTAAATTAAAAGTCCTGTTGTACCTTCTACACTGAACCCTAGATCACATCTTAAGTAAAACTGAGAGTAGTTTCTGGAAAGGTTAGTAAATAAACTTCCTAAGCACCCTGCTTTCACCAGCTGTGTAGCCAGTGACCAGTCTTCAGGTTCTTCCTGTATTTCCTAGCATAAGTATAAGAAAAGCATGCTCCAACACCAATAAAAGGCTTGCGACTTATTTCCAAAATAAATGTTTGAAAATCAGTTTGTCATTTAACATTTTAATTTCATATATACACTAAAATGTCCTCGACTGCCCTCATTACAAGATGACACCTATCAGTCAATTCCATATGAAGTTGATATGCCCTGCCCCTACCAGCAATCCTCACCATCACTGTGCAGAGATCAAATCTGAAATTGTATCTCTAAAAGATAAGAGACTGAATCCTACCTTCATGCTCTACTTAAGGCGGGTACACACCAGCAGACATTTTCAGCCAACCGATTCACAGCACTTTCGATAAAATTTCTGCTGGTTTGGGGTGGCCGGCCGCAGCCAACCTCAATCGTCCGGATCAGATGAGTCTGTAAATTCCGCGATCGATTGTGCGGTTCTCTATGGGACTGCATGATCGATCAATCACAAATTTGGCCGCGGCCGAATTTGCCACGGACTGACAATTGTCCTGGCCAAGCGCTTGGTGGGACAAATAGTCCCTGCATGTTGTACCCAGCTAAAGGGACAAAACTAGCGGTCAGATGCACATGTGCATTTTAGGTCCACAATTTCATTTTTGAATGGGTTTTGGCCAACAATTGCTTAGTGTATGGGCGTTCGGGTCGAGCTAGGTTAAACATCCTTCCCAGGGATCATCTGAGCATCCATACATCCATAGTGGTGGTAAGCTACAATGGGCATTCGTAACACTGGTCAGGACTGCTATCACACGTGTACCAGCTTCTTGTTGTATTTATCCAATTGTTATAAAAAACTTGGGTGTATATTATAGAGGCATGATATCCAAAGGAGGACTGGGACCTTTGGCTTGGGGGCGCAAAAAAAAAAAACAATCAGCCATTCCAAGGTAGATTGCGCTGCCCCCCTAGACCAGATGGGGGGTATGAAATGTTTATCTTTCTTGGGTGAGGCGGAAAGCAGCAGGGCAAGCAAAAAGCATACTGCCTCTATTTTGAAATGCAAAAGATGGGTAAAAGAGGGGGATGTGGGGGTGTGTGCGTCCACACATGCAGAAAAATAGTCTATGCGCCACTTTATTTAGGCAAGGTTACACCCAGTTTTAAAAGACCTATTTCAACTTACATTGCTGCCCACAAAATATTCAAGTGTATGATCTGGTAACAGACTAATAAAAACTGGAGGGCTGACAGCACTGGAAGGCTGATAACAGAGGGCTGTGGGGAAAATGCACACACCACACTTTAAGGATTACACCCCATTTTAATGACCCTGTTTTGACCCACAAAAGGCATTTGATGTGTTTAAGATAACAATAAGAGACTATAAACTTGGAGGGCTGACTAAAGACTGCTGGAGGTTACAAAATAAAATAGGCTTCAATAGTAGTTTGCAAAATAACCCCGTCACACCGACTGGTACCCAAGATCCCCATATGCCCAGCCCACACAGAATGGTAAACATATGATGCCCGCCCACACAGAATGGTAAACAATAAGTCATACAGGGCCATGAAAAATCACAGAATCTGTACAAAAAGACAACACATAACCAGACAGGCAATTGGACACAAACAATTTAATTAGAATTGCGTCTGTACATTCCAAAACAAAACCCAAGAATACCGTTGTGGCGATCAGGCCACATATAAATTAGAAGAACAAATCATTTGGAGGAGAGTGTTCTTGTAAAAGAAAAGGGGGAATGATTTTCCCCCATAACATGAGGAAAAACACTGTTTGACAAATCTCAACACCGTCCCAATTGTAACAGCGGAACACAGTCCCAGCCATTCCAATATCACAATGAACAGGAGGAATGACAAACCGAACACACCCTCACCCAGCCATGCTGGGAATTAGTCCATCAGTGTCATGGGGCCGATTCCGGCTGTAAGGAATGTCCATTACCCTAGCCAACACGGATGGCAGATGATGAATACTTGCAGTATTAGGAATTACATGGCTGCAGTCTGGTTAGTGAAGGTTCCCCTGCAACAGATTCTTTTTAAAATCAGATTGTACATTTTTTTTTTTTAAATATACCAGTTTACAAGGGCAAGTAGTCCAGATCTAATCACAAATATTCTAGGACCACCCTGCCAAACCTTTTAACTTACAGATAAACACTGGCTGGGCTATTTTTAAACACATTGGTGGCCATATTTAATATAATTTGAAAAAAGTCCTTTCCAATACTGATTTTTTATTAACTGCATTATGGGAGGTTTCTTAATTAAAGCTGTGAGAGAATCTACAGCAGGGATGTGAAGTGTGTGGCTCTTCGATATTTGAAACTACAAGCTGGAGGGCTGACAAGTTCAACTTCCCATGATCTAAAGGAAGTCCATCTACAGGGAAGTTACTGATTCTGTTCAATCAAGGACCTGCACTGTAAGAGGCAGACAAGGTTAATATTTTACTGCATTAGCGGAACCATTTCATATGCCAGGAAAAGGAGGGTTGGATGGATCGAGGGAACCAAATGGAAAGAGGAGAGAGGAGATGGGGGGGAAGGAAGGAAGATTGAAAAGGCCATCTTCTTATAAAGGGTTTTCAAAACAAAAAACCATAAAAAATATATATAAATTTGAGTCTCATGAGGACAGAACAAACCCATTTCCCCCCTCCTATCTAAGACATGAAAGCCCAGGGAAGGGGAGAGCGCCAGGTAGGGAGGACAGCAAAAAGCTGCCGTCATTTATTTAAGCTCGTCTTTAAGAGTGCTTCCTCCTCCTCTTACCTCTTCTTCCTTTCTCTCCTCCTTTTCTTTTCCATCAATCATCATCCTCACTCTTCCTGTGGCTCTTATCTTTACTCTTCTGGTCTTCCCTTCCTGTTTCTTGGGTTCCTCCTCATCCTGATGTTCCTCATTTTCTTTTCTGCTTCCTGTAAAAACAAAACAAAGCTGGAGATCAGTACAGTACAGAGGGCAACAGACAATGGTTTACTGGGCCCAGAATAGACGCTGCATGGATGAAAGCTCAGTGTAATTACTGGTGTCAATGTTCCCTGGATTTTAATCAGATTGTCTTTTATATTAAATTTAGTTTCTTGAGCAATAGATCTACAAAACGGAACGGTCTAAATTCTCTACACACAGCATTGTAGCAGCTCTGGTATCATTCCAGTTTCTTATGGTCCACGTAAGGTACCATGGTTGCTGACCAGCCATAAAAACCCCCACGGTTGAGTATGCGATTGGTTGGGCAGCATACATAGTTATGAGGTACAGTCCTCTCAACCTCAAGGCCCACAGAAGAATGGGGAAGATAAGAGCTGCTGCAAAAGGTGTGTGAAAGAAACAACAACGGCATCTTGTGACAAGTTTAATGCTTTGTTGAGTTTTATTGGTTCCGTAGCCAGGTTTCTCCAATTAGGGCCAGTCACATGGGGCAATGTTTGGCATGGTAATTTGTCAACAGATTAACCATTCAGTTGCCAGTGGAGTGACAGGTGATACTTGTGAGCAGGACCGATTGAAGCCTTTTCAATGCCTCATGACAATTGCCTTTATAAAATCATTTGTTGTGTGGTAAATCACAATCAATGACTTAATACAAACTGTGTGTACCTGTCCATGAGATGGTGGTGTAATAATTTTCCAACCATTCTAAATGAATTGGCATGTGCATTACCTTGTAACTCCCCAGGTCTGGTTTCCTATTCTTCTGCATGAGTCTCAATCATCGGTAACAGGAAAGGTTATCAAAGATGGTGCCAGATTTCACCTGCAGAAGAAATATTCATGATAATTAGAAATTACAGGACGCTACAATCAAACGTAGAGAATGCAGGACACATCTGTAGATACATATCCGAGTAAGAAGAAGGGGGCAGAGTATCTTTAATTTATGGTCCTTTGCCTTTAATATAAAGCACTGGATGGCCTCTTCCTTCATTTTAAAAAGCCAAAGGGCTGGGGGGAAGTGAGAAAGCTGTTAATGGATCCAGTGGCACAACTATAGAAATGAAAAGTTTGCTAATGGTAATTGAAGTAAAAAAGGTTAGCAGTTAGGACCTTCCAGGACTGGGGTACCTTGACGTTGTTGGGAAGGCTTTTCATTCATGTGATCACAGAATGTATACTAAAACCCCTTTGTTATAAAGTATGCAGATAATATGATATTGTAGGGGCCTAGGAATGTGCAATTGATATCTTTTCTATGTTTGTATCTTAGAATGTGGTGAACGTTTACCTGCCACAAGTCAAGGCAATCACGCCAAACGTTTCATAATGGTACAGGATGAGTCGAGCTGTACTCTGGGTTATCAATCTCTGGATGGACCCACTTCCTTTGTAATTTGGGTTATCAATCTGGTGCGGTTTCCATTCTCCCGGGAAATAAAAAAAAAAAAAAAAAGACATAGGATCACAATTCTAACCACAACCTAAACAACGATCTCGGAATTGTGGTTAAAAGTATTACTATTAGAACCATTATGCAAGGTAACCAGAAATGGAATATGGACTACAAAAACTACAATCCCAGCATTCCTCCGCCAGTTTCTGCAGCAGAGGAGGTGCCCAATTGAGGAAAAATAACCCACAAAAACACAAATCTTCATCTTCTCAATATCCTGCTAACAAGAATGGATGTGGGAACTTGAGCATAATCCAAAACAAAGAACTAAAAAGAGGAATAAAGCAATTTCAAGCAATCGTTTCTAATGCACATTCGCTGTATGCACAAGGTGTAGAACAAGTTTCTATGGTTACTATAGAATCGAAAAAAAATAAATCTTTACCCTACGTCATTATATCCAGCAGAAAATCTACCTTGATCTGGGTCTGGATCACTGGTGGTTTCCCACTCTCCGTCCATTCCTCATCCCAGTCTTCGGGTTCACGCATCGGGGTCTGGGATGTGTTCAGGTTTCTCCCAATCCTGTTTACACCACAAGTAAAAACCATTGTAAACAAAGGATAAACCACAAACTCCTTTCCACTGGAACCCACCCCCCCCCCCCGAATCCAATATCATCATATGTATGGCCACTGTTAGAAAGCCGAGAGAGAAGACTTAACACAAAGTGCTGCTCTTTCTGCTTTTTGGTTCTCCGTTAGCAGCAGTCCGTCATGGATTTAACAGATGACGTCAATGATGCTGAACGCTATTCCCCAAAAGTCCTCCTCGAGGCACATGTGAGCTTGTAAAATCTTGCAGAGGAGGAAGAGAACCTTTAAAAGAGGGGAAGTGGAGAAGGAAAGAAAACTATTTGATGCACCACAGGTTAGCCCTACATCTGTCAGTTCTCAAACTATTGAGGGGTTCGGGGTTTTTATACCTATATTTAGTTGTTTTTTTTTTATTTGTGCCCTTTAAGCATATCCAGGCCATACAGGTTGCAATGCCTAACCCAGAAGGTAGATCTAAACGGTGGAATGTTACAGGAACAATTGGAAGGAGAGTTAGCAGTGTTTTAGGCACCACACATACCAGCACACCACTGACTGACTAGGCCCCAGAAATCCTCATTCCCAAACTCACACACACCGTAGAAAATTCCTTCAGTTAAATGACACCGTGGGAAATTAAATGACAGATGTCACATTGAAAAACTGCAATTTACAACTGACCTCTGGTTTCTTGTCTCTGGGTCATAATTCATATCTGCACGCGTCACCCAGTCTTCTGGTCTTTGCTCGGGGTCCTTTATTTTCTTGGGTGGCAGGAAGTCCCAATCATCTTCTAGGTTGCCAGATTCTATTGCTGTTATCAATTTAACTTCATAGGTGTTGTCCGGACGCACAATCAATGTGTACAGGTGGGTGAATTGATCATCCTGAATGGGAAATTAATTATCCATAAGAGCAAGACGGCACCTACATTCATCAATCAGCATAAACGTTTCCCAATACAGACCATGTCAATGTCTTGTGCTTACACTATTAACGTTCCTGTGTACAATCCAATAAGATACACAGGACGCAGTCTGGTTGTGCATGCTTTTTCTGCATAGGATATACTATTAACCAGTAACATTTATAAAATGGGGTGACAGTCACCAGTTGATCGTGGTAACAATATCGGACCCTGGAGAAACAGATTGAAACTACAGAACATGAACTGCATTTAGACACATTAACAAATATAGAAGATCGTGTAAAATTAAACTATACAATCTTTAAAAGTAACTAAACGCATTAAAGTGATTTTAAAATGACCGGGATTGTTGATCATTACGGGAGAAAAAAAAAAAAAAAAAAAATGACTGTAACAGACTAATGCTGGATGAAGAGATAACAGGGTTATTCCTTATAAAAGTGCTTATCTTTAAAAATGGTGCTAATGTCCCCCAACCAATCAGATGTTAGCTTTCAAATGTAAATAAGATCTGATAGTTGGGGCAAAATAGCCAGCAATCCGATCAGGTCAGCTTAGAAAGCAGCATTAGGTCCTTACCCTGGGTATTAGGGGACGTTTTGGGGGTTATATGTGAATGCGTGTATTACCGGGCACTAAAAGACTAAAAATGTACTCACTTTGCAGCGGATATCCTTGTTAATCTGGAGGTTCTTTCCCTTATAGTTAAAATAACATGCACCTCTTTGTGGGGGGGCCGCATATATCCGGAACCCTGGATGGAAGGGGAAAAGAAAAAAAAAATTGATGCTTAACCAGAAAATGTTTAATGCACAACATATCTGCTGTCCCTATTAAACAGTTAAATAGTCCATTACCCATTAAGCCATCACTTCCGAGCCTAACACCGGCGCAAGGGTATCAAGAAATCCCAATTGGCACAAAGGGAAGGATACTGTAGGCACAAAAGCTTGGCACGACCACGCATACGACGTTGCACACCCTCAGGACCACACCCCAACCCAGTCCATTGATAACGGATACAACAGAACCAGGGATATGAACATTTCAGGTTTCACTTTGGCGGCCACGTTCTGGTAAGGTCTTATCACCCTTATAAGCAGAGAATGGTTCTCCATTAATGATGGGGTACCTACCAACATGATGGTTGTACTCGGAGTCGCCGTGCATTCCACTCTGGTCCAATCCTGAAGGGAAAAGTTGAACCAATCCACCACCACAGTCTATGTTTGTTCATTGTTCACAGTAACTGAATGACAAGAGTTTATACTTATTGGAGAAGGAGCAAAAGCGGGTAAGGATACAAGTCTAAATCGGGCACCAGGGCGTTGGAGACCGATGAAGAGAGAGAGTCGAGTGAGTACAAAATGGTATAGTCCACTTTGTAACGCACCGTTGAAACACACGAACAGACACCCAAACACCTCCTTCAGATTGAAGGATGACCAGTCTACCTTGTCCTTCTCTTCATGGCCATAGCATATTCCACAGCCCTTTAACGTACAACTTTCATAATCCCCTTTTGCTGCTTTGATTCTACCCCACCGTTGTGCCAGCATCTGAAACACAAAAAGTACAACAGGGGATAAGCTACAAAGATAGCTCACTATTGTTCCAATGGTTATTCATACAAAAGGTCTTATCAGAAGCGTCCTGTGTTCCTGATGAACAAAGGTCAATCAAAAGAAGAGCGGACCAGCCACACTATAACAACCTTATTGGAGGAGGCCCGAGTAGGTAAAGTCGCAACTTGTTGGTGGAGTTCTCAACCTCAAAATATAAGAGAAAAAACCAGCAAGCAGACCTATGTTTAGGGAATTAGACTTAAAACCCAATCCATACACATATTTACACAAAAACATGATCCTGACCACTACCAGCGAACACGGTGAGTGCAACCATGTCCCCTCTACTTTAATCAGGTGTGTGACGCAAGAAATTATATTTTGCTGGCAATAAAATGAAGTGTGTAAGCTAAACAAACCACACTAAATTCAGTTAAGTGGACGACCAAGGTTCTGCTAATGGTGTGTTAAAACTGAACTATACATATAATGAAACACCAGCCTTGATGGCTAAGTCACCCCTAGATATTTACATTGTAAAATGGTTTATTAGATTTAGAAGACCTTTCTTCTTTACCACCTCTATTCTAATTCAGGACCCCAGAATTCACCAACTGCAGCACGCACGTGTACGCATACATAATTGCCTCTGCCACAAGGTCATCAAAGTGCTTCCAGTCTTCAAAACGTTGGCATTTCATAAAAGAAAATTTGTGCTAGGAATTACTACATGTCAGTCAAAGAATCTTCACAGTAAACAATTAAAAGTAAAGATTACTTCATAGCACAGGATCTATTAAACCTGTAACAAAGCAGGTCACAGTTGCATCTGAACGCACAGGACTGCAAACGCATTAATTTATTTGCATTGAATCGACAAAAGGGGGCCTACAAAAAGTCTAACATGCAATCGCCGTGCTTTCTTTCCGTGTGTTTACAGATGGGGAGGGGGGGGGGGAAGTCAGCTGTTACCCCAGCTACCTCACCCTGTGATTCCAGAAGGTTCAGCAGGCATCCATACGGTGCACGTAGCAGGAGGGAGGAATACTACAAGCATGCTAATTAATACCGCTAGCATGCAAAGACAAATAATCCAATGCCACATTCCTTAACCTTTCCTTAGTGAATGGCATTCTTACATATCCATCGGGTGGAAATAAAAATCAGGGGGGTAGGCTATTATTTTCCTTAAGTGAGCTCCATCTGTTAGACCCGATCCCAAGATAATAAAAAAGGTTGTTTCCCCCACCCAGCTGACCTTTTTGCGAACACGGGTGTGTAATTCCCAATCCACGCCCAGTGGAATTTAGGCCAAACTGGTTCTATTTGCCAAAACTCCCGGATCCCATAAATATCGGGAGTGTTTCTGCTTGCAATGTAATCAAGCATTTAATGATAAAGGAAACACTATTTTGAAAAAGGAGGCAAGGGCAGGAGAGAGAATATCATCTTCTCTCCTCAAAAGTGTCAAAACCTGCATTCATTCCAGCTATTCTATTATAGCCATTTTATATAATAGTTAAGTTTAATGGCTTAGCAAAGTATTCTCATTGTATAGGATGGAAGTGATGGACCCACATAGGTGAGCAAACGAACCCATTGCTATGTCATTGCAAACTGTGCAATGCAGATATACACAAAACAACCCCTGGATCAAACAGTTTTTTACAATGTAAAAACGTGTTGCACAGCCAAATGTAGATTCTTTAACAGATTCATCTCCAGCTATAGTCAGTTATTACCTGTGGCGGGGTGTTAGTAGTTTGATAGCTCACGCCCAATGCTGCACAAAAAGAAACAGGTTAGTTAATCAGTCATGCAAGTTCAGACAGGGAATGGGTCAGGGATGGAATGGAATCCTCATATTAAAAGGAGGCAGATCTGTGTGCTGGTGCTACACAGGTAAGGTCCAAAAAACAAGTGCTGCCCCCCTGCATCCACTGGATTACCAGAACAACCCCTACACTCCCAAGATCATCTAAAAGGGAAAATGACATTCAAAAGACGAGCCCCCCCGCTAAGCCTACAACTCGCGGATTTGCGGGTATTGTAGTTCACCATTCCTCAATGCATGGGACACATCATCTTGTAAACGAGTAACTATAAAGCTCCTACTTAACTGAATCACCAAACAGCTAAGGATGCTGGGCACTGTAGCCCATCATATCCTTCTTTCCACTGGGAACTCCACTCCTGTAGCCTCGGTACCTTATAACCTACAGCTAAGGGATCTGGCACGTAGTGCTAATTACCTTGCTTCCACACTGGAACTCCCTACTTCAAACCTGGGTTAATTATGAACTGTCTCTATGGAATCAGAAGGAATCCCAATGCACATGATCTCCCCTCCCCATTGCTACATGACATGGTACCTCCACTTCACTGAACTCCTCCTTGAAGAGACTGAGGGTTTTGCGGGCAGAGAGCGTGAACAAAAGCGGCGCAAGACGAGAGAGCAGCCTGGGCCATGACGATTGCCCCATCCCAACAAACGTAACACAACAGCGTCCGGAAACACCCAGAGTATCCCCACAATAAGACTGCTCCTCTCATATTATAGACGTGATGCTCCAATCTTCCTGCTTGTTACCTTTGGCTGCGGTGAACACCGGTGTCCGGTTTGGTTGGCTATGCAAAACTGGCCATTCGAGGACACACAGATGGCCAATGTGCTGACGTCGAGGATAAATCAGGGCTCTCATCGAGAGTGACTGGTGCCTAGGGGGGTGCTGACGTTTGTGCAACTAAAGACGTTGGCAGAGAGCATGTTTTACAGCGCCGGTATGAATGAGATATCCTATAAGGATGAACCCACGAATTAAAATAAGTACCGTGTAATACAAGAAAGTCGGCTCCGATAATGCGGGAACTCCAGATGACTCAATTACTTAACATGTGGGTGCATATTATTAGGGGGCGTACCGCTGGTCACTGTGGCTTTGGTTGTCACTTAACTGGACGTGATAGATATCAGGAGGCATATTGAATCAATTGATTCCTAGAAACATACGTGGGTGCTAGGATATCTTCAGTCCTCCCATAGATAAATGGATACAGGATTACTTATAGTGGATAAGCACCCCAACGGGAAAATTATAGTGGATATTAGATTCATCCAAGAGGTAAATATAAAAGACGATAACGGCGCAGGACCATACTGCTTTATACAGGCACGGAACTCCAAGGGGACTTCATAATATAACCTTATAATTTACAGTTGGGTGCATTATTTATTATATACTTCCCTTTTGGCTTTTCGGGTCTTCTCTCATGACTGTATCCTTCTGTTCTTGATCACACCGGTAGTTATAAGGTATAATCTTACCGGTCTCCAAAAACGAATACGGCCCTACAGGTTTAAGGCGGAAACTTAGCCCATAAACCACTACAGGGATAGGTAGACTTATATTACAGTCTAGAAACTATTAGTTTTGGATCTTAATCAGTTCCTCCCATTAGAAATCGACTACAGGGTTAGGTTATTAAGGCTATAATCTTACAGTTCCTCCCATAAAAAAAATGACTACAGGGTAGGTTATAAGGACTTTGTTTGTAAATTGCAGTTCTCCCCATAGAAAATCCAACTACAGGGTAGGTTATAAGGCTTATAGATCTTAGGCTTCCTCCATAGAAATCCACTACAGGGGTAGGTTATAAGGCTGTTTAAGTAAATCTTAAGTTCCTCCCATAGAAATCGACTACAGGGTGGTAGGTTATAAGGGCCTTATAATCTTACAGTTCCTCCCATAGAAATCCGATAAGGGGTTAGGTTTATCGGCTATTAATTCGTAGTTCCTCCCATAGAAAATCCACTACAGGGATAGGTTATAAGGCTTATAATCTTATTTCCTCCCATAGGAAATCCATACAGGGGTAGGTCAACCCTCTAAGAAACCAGTCTACTGAGTAGGCAACACTCTGAGAAACCATTCTACTGAATAGGCAACCCTCTGAGAAACCAGTCCACTGAGTAGGCAACCCTCTAAGAAACCATTCTACTGAGTAGGCAACCCCCTGAGAAACCAGTCTACTGAGTAGGCAACCCTCTGAAAAACCAGTCTACTGAGTAGGCAACCCTCTGAGAAACCAGTATACTGAGTAGGCAACCCTCTAAGAAACCAGTTTACTGAGAAGGCAACCCCCTGAGAAACCAGTCTACTGAGTAGGCAATCCTCTGAGAAACCAGTATACTGAGTAGGCAACCCTTTGAGAAACCGGTCTACAGAGTAGGCAACCCTCTGAGAAACCACTCTACTGAGTAGGCAACCCTCACTACCGGGAATTAGTGTATATTACAGTCTATTAAAATGACGCATTAACAGGGAGATTCAATAAAAGCTATCGTTAAAAATGGTGCTAATTTTGCCAGGGAGATTCAATAAAAGCTATCGTTAAAAATGGTGCTAATTTTGCCCCAACCAATCAGATCTTATTTCATTTGAAAGCCAACATCTGATTGGTTGGGGCAAAATTAGCACCATTTTTAACGATAAGAAATTTAGTACATCTCCCTGTATGTCTTTTTAGTAATTGCATGGATACCGTAGGATATTAATAAGTCTCTGTGTTTGTTTTCTCTTCCCTCTTTGTCAGGACTGTTAAAACCTATTGGGTGACAAAAGGAAGTGGGTTTAGCACAAGCATCACCAAGCAAGAGACTGATCTGACCCCAGAAATGATTGCCAGGTAAAGTCATTGGGAGAGGCTATGTGTTAAGTGGTTTGGTGTGAATAAATGTCAAAGGGTATCTCCACCCATAAAATACATATTTTAGGGGAATAAAGGACTATCATTATGTATCTGGGGCTTGTTTTACAAAAGTAAGCACTGGTGTGTTTGGACGTGGAAGCACCGACCCTGGGCTTTCAAAAGAAGAATAGCCCAAGATTATATGAGAATTGAAAGACGATCTGAAAAAATCTGCTGCCCTTTGTAGTTTCTTTAGTTACCACAAGATGGCAGCATATGTAGTATCAAAATGTGGATCCCTTTACCTAAGAATCTTGGCTACAACTTTCTTTTTTTCTATAGAAAACATTTTTATAGCTTTATTTATTTTAATTCAAATCTGTTTTAGCTGCAACATCATGATGGCATCTGTAGGAACTTTCCATATATCCTTTAATGTAATGCAGAGTCCTTCTTAATCTTCCCCTCTTGTCTCCTTATACATAGTGGCTCCTGGAAAGAAAAGAAGTTCAAATCCTATAATTTCAATGCTCTGGGGGTCATGCCTGAGTGCGGCCACCTGCATCCCCTGATGAAAGTGCGCACGCAGTTCAGACAAATCTTCTTGGAGATGGGGTGAGTGTAATACCAGGCTCAACCACCGGGTGTCTCTATGTTCATATGTGAAATTTAAATAACTATACCCTTAAAATTAAAATTAACTACCTGGGGCAGGGAGGTAGGACTGATTATTCCTACCTCAAAATATCATTTCATTAAGGAGCTACAGCACTTACATTTGCCTGGTTAGTCCTAGAATAATCCTTTATTAAAGATAGTGCTGAAGGCAGGAGGAAGACTGGCAGAATCAGTTTTCTTTGGGCTGGTGCTCCTCACAGAAACAATATTGGGAGGTAGGGATTACCAGGCCTATATCCCCTATACACCTGGTAATGGAGAAGATTTAGGATATTTTCCTGTATCGCTCAGTTGGCCCAAAAAATCTGCAATGTTTTTGCAGTAATCCATTGCCCTGACAAACGGACGGTCAGTTGTGCTGGTAAATCACGGAGATTGCGCGGTCTCCTATAGGCAGCACGATCAGTTGCGGCAAATGGTTGGCCGGGACGAAAAATTGTAGGAAATAGACTTTCAATAGACCTGATAACTACACTGTACTGCAGCCCCATACTGAATATAAATGTAGGGTTTCTGGGACCCTTCATTTTGTGTATCTAAGCAGTCTGTTCCCTCTCTGACCATCTCCCCTTGGACTCAGGTTCACGGAGATGCCGACCAATAATTTTATAGAAAGCTCCTTCTGGAATTTCGACGCCCTGTTTCAGCCTCAACAGCACCCAGCTCGGGACCAGCACGACACCTTCTTCCTGCAAGGTGATTCTCTGCCCCTATATGAGCAGGTTTGCTTTTTTTCTGTTATTTTACATTGAATCTTGTCTTTCAGATCCGGCTATAGCTACAGAATTCCCCATGGATTATTTAGAACGAGTTAAGAAAGTCCATTCTGAAGGAGGTTACGGTTCCCAAGGGTGAGAAATCGTACTGGATAATTCAACTATTTATTGTACTTTCCATAGCTTCCTTCAATCTGTGTCTCTGTGTTACCCTGCAGTGGGACGGACAGACTCCATGCCCCATAGTTCCCTCCTATCTGTCACCCTGAAGTAGGAGGGGCAGATTCCATGTTCCATAGTTCCCTCCAGTCCATGTCACTCTGCAGTGGGAGGGACAGAGTAAATGTCCCACAGTTCCTTCCTGTCTGTTTCACTCTGCAGTGGGAGGGACAGACTCCATGTCCCATAATTCCTTCCTGTATGTGTCTCTCTGAAGTGGGAGGGGAGACTACATGTCCCATAGTTCCCTCCTGTCTTTGGCTCTGTTTTAAGGTGCCCATACACTATTTAGACATAGGATGACTAGATGAAAGACTAATCTATATAATATCTTTAGTGCTGGCAGTTTCTTAACTTCCTACATCCCTGTAACAGTCCTGCCTGGCGAATTCATTTTGTAATGCAGTCAGGCAGTTCTTTCAGAATAGCTTGAACGTCTTGGTAACCTTGGAATGAGTGGACACCTTTACACTGTGGTGGAAGGGACAGACTCCATGTCCCATAGATCACTCTGTGTAGTGAGTACACTCTCTGTGCACACTATAAATGTACAAATAAAGATATATGCTGAGTACTGGTCAATAGCTCCATGTCCTATAACTTCCTCCTCTCTGTTACTGTCACCCTGCAGGGAGAGGGAGACTCCCCTAACATCCTGCTAAACATTCCTTCCTTCTCCCTTACAGATATAAATATGATTGGAGTATCCTTGAAGCTCAGAAGAACATCCTGCGCACACATACTACAGCTGTTAGTGCACGCATGCTGTACAAACTTGCACAACAGGTACCTGCAGATCTACATGACAAAAAGCTAATACTCTGTAACATGAGCAACTGTTTTTACAGACCTCTATCCTGCAAATCTTCTATTCCTACTATTATAGAGCTTTTTCTTTTCTTTGTCTGTCACCCATAGAAGGAGTTCACCCCTGTCAAGTATTTCTCCATAGACCGCGTGTTCAGGAACGAGACTCTGGATGCTACCCACCTGGCAGAGTTCCACCAGATTGAGGGAGTAATGGCGGATCGCGGTTTAACCCTTGGGCATCTTATGGGCGTTTTAAAGGAATTCTTTCACAAACTAGGTATGATGTCCAGCATCTCAACCTGTCCTCATACTCCCCTAACAAGCTAGGTACCATGTCCAGCATCTCAACCTGTCCTCATACTCCCCTTACACTAGGTAATGGTCCAGCATCTCTCAACCTGTCCTCATACTCCCTAACAAGCTAGGTACCATGTCCAGCATCTCAACCTGTCCTCATCTCCCCTAACAACTAGGTACCATGTCCGCATCTCAACCTTCCTCATACTCCCCTAACACTAGGTACCATGTCCTGCATCTCAACCTATCCTCATACTCCCCTAATCAAGCTAGTTACCATGTCCTGCATCTCACCTGTCCTCATACTCCCCTAACAAGCTGGTACCATGTCCAGCTCTCAACCTGTCCTCATACTCCCCTAACAAGCTAGTTACCATGTCCAGCATCTCATCCTGTCCTCATACTCCCCTACAAGCTAGTTCCATGTCCCAGCATCTCAACCTGTCCTCATACTCCCCTAACAGCTAGGTACCATGTCCAGCATCTCAACCTGTCCTCATACTCCCCTAACAAGCTGGTACCATGTCCTGCATCTCAACCTGTCCTCATACTCCCCTAACAAGCTAGTTACCATGTCCAGCATCTCAACCTTCCTCATACTCCCCTAACAACTAGTCCCATGTCCAGCATCTCAACCTGTCCTCATACTCCCCTAACAAGCTAGGTACCATGTCCACATCTCAACCTGTCCTCATACTCCCCTAACAAGCTAGTACCATGTCCTGCATTTCCACCTGTCCTCATACTCCCCTAACAAGCTAGTACCATGTCCAGCATCTCAACCTGTCCTCATACTCCCCTAACAAGCTAGGTACCATGGTCCAGCATCTCAACCTTTCCTCAACTCCCCTAACAAGCTAGGTACCATGTCCTGCATCTCAACCTGTCCTCAACTCCCCTAACAAGCTAGGTACCATGTCCAGCATCTCAACCGTCCTCATACTCCCCTAACAGCTAGGTACCATGTCCTGCATCTCAACCTGTCCTCATACTCCCCTAACAAGCTAGGTACCATGTCCAGCATCTCAACCTGTCCTCATACTCCCCTAACAGCTAGGTACCATTCCTGCATCTCAACCTTTCCTCATACTCCCCTAACAGCTAGGTACCATGTCGCATTTCACCTGTCCTCATACTCCCCTAACAAGCTAGGTACCATGTCCTGCATTCCAACCTGTCCTCATACTCCCCTAACAAGCTAGGTACCATGTCCAGCATCTCAACCTATCCTCATACTCCCCTAACAGCTAGGTACCATGTCCGCATCTCAACCTATCCTCATACTCCCCTAACAACAAGCTAGGTACCATGTCCAGCATCTCAACCTGTCCCTCATACTCCCCTAACAAGCTAGGTACCATGTCCTGCATCTCAACCTGTCCTCATACTCCCCTAACAGCTAGGTACCTGTCCTGCTCTCAACCTGTCCTCATACTCCCCTACACAAGCTAGGTACCATGTCCTGCATCTCAACCTATCCTCATACTCCCCTAACACAGCTAGGTACCATGTCCACATCTCACCTTCTCATACTCCCCTAACAAGCTAGTACCATGTCCTGCATCTCAACCTTCCCTCTACTCCCCTAACAACAGTACCATGTCCTGCATTTCAACCTGTCCTCATACTCCCCTAACAAGCTAGGTACCATGTCCTGCATTTCAACCTGTCCTCATACTCCCCTAACAAGCTAGGTACCATGTCCAGCATCTCAACCTATCCTCATACTCCCCTAACAAGCTAGGTACCATGTCCAGCATCTCAACCTATCCTTACTCCCCCATACTCCCTAACAGCTAGGTACCATGTCCAGCATCTCAACCTGTCCTCATACTCCCCTAACAAGCTAGGTACCATGTCCTGCACTCAACCTGTCCTCATACTCCCCTAACAAGCTAGGTACCATGTCCTGCATTTCAACCTGTCCTCATACTCCCCTAACAAGCGAGGTACCATGTCCGCATTTCAACCTGTCCTCATACTCCCTAACAAGCTAGGTACCATGTCCTGCATCTCACCTGTCGCATACTCCCCTAACCACTAGGTACCATGTCCTGCATCTCAACTGTCCTCATCTCCCCTAACAAGCTAGGTACCATGTCCTGCTCTCAACCTGTCCTCAACTCCCTAACACGCTAGGTACCATGTCCTGCATCTCAACCTGTCCTCATACTCCCCTAACAAGCTCGTACCATGTCCGCATCTCAACCTGTCCTCATACCCCCCTAACAAGCTAGGTACCATGTCCGAGCATTTCAACCTGTCCTCATACCCCCTAACAAGCTAGGTACCATGTCCAGCTCTCAACCTGTCCTCATACTCCCCTAACACCTAGGTACCATGTCCAGCATCTCAACCTGTCCTCATACTCCCCTAACAAGCTAGTTACCATGTCCTGCATTTCAACCTATCCTCATACTCCCCTAACAAGCTAGGTACCATGTCCTGCATTTCATCACACCTGTCCTCAACTCCCCTAACAACTAGGTACCATGTCCAGCATCTCAACCTGTTCCTCATACTCCCCTAACAAGCTAGGTACCATGTCCAGCATCTCAACCTGTCCTCATACTCCCCAACAAAGCTAGGTACCCATGTCCAGCATCTCAACCTGTCCCTCATACTCCCCTAACAAGCTATTACCATGTCCAGCATCTCAACCTGTCCTCATACTCCCTAACAAGCTAGGTACCATGTCCAGCATCTCAACCTGTCCTCATACTCCCCTAAAAGCAGGTACCATGTCCAGCATCTCACCTGTCCTCACTCCCCTAACAGCTAGGTACCATGTCCTGCATTTCAACCTGTCCTCATACACCCCTAACAGCTAGGTACCATGTCCTGCATCTCAACCTGTCCTCATACACCCCTAACAAGCTAGGTACCATGTCCGCATCTCAACCGTCCTCATACTCCCCTAACAAGCTAGGTACCATGTCCTGCGCATCTCAACCTGTCCTCATACAACAACCCCTAACAAGTTAGGTACCATTGTCACATCTCAACCTGTCCCATACTCCCCTAACAAGCTAGGTACCATGTCCAGCATCTCAACCTGTCCTCATACTCCCCTAAACAAGCTAGGTACCATGTCCGCATCTCAACTGTCCTCATACTCCCCTAACAAGCTAGGTACCATGTCCTGCATCTCACCTGTCCTCATACTCCCCTAACAAGCTAGGTACCATGTCCAGCATCTCAACCTGTCCTCATACTCCCCTAACAAGCTAGGTACCATGTCCTGCAATCTCAACCCTGTCGCTCATACTCCCCTAACAAGCTAGGTACCATGTCCCAGCATCTCACCTGTCCTCATACTCCCCTAACAAGCTAGGTACCATGTCCACTCTCAACTGTCCTCACTCCCTAACAAGCTAGGTACCTGTCCATCTCACTGTCCTATACTCCCCTAACACTAGGTACCATGTCCAGCATCTCAACCTGTCCTCATACTCCCCTAACAAGCTAGGTACCATGTCCTGCATCTCAACCTGTCCTCATACTCCCCTAACAAGCTAGGTACCATGTCCAGCATCTCAACTGTCCTCATACTCCCCTAACAAGCTAGGTACCATGTCCTGCATCTCAACCTATCCTCATACTCCCCTAACAAGCTAGGTACCATGTCCTGCATCTCAACCTGTCCTCATACCCCCTACAAGCTAGGTCCCATGTCCGCATCTCAACCTGTCCTCTACTCCCCTAACAAGCTAGGTAACCATGTCCTCATCTCAACCTGTCCTCATACTCCCCTAACAAGCTAGTTACCAGTCCAGCATCTCAACCTGTCCTCAACTCCCCTAACAACTAGGTACCATTCACTGCATCTCAACCTGTCCTCATACTCCCCTAACAAGCTAGGTACCATGTCCAGCATCCATCAACCTGTCCTCATACTCCCCTAACAAGCTAGGTACCATGTCCGCATCTCAACTATCCTCATACTCCCCTAACAAGCTAGGTACCATGTCCTGTATCTCAACCTGTCCCATACTCCCCCTAACAAGCTAGGTACCATGTCCGCCATCTCTCAACTGTCCTCATACTACTCCCCTAACAAGCCTAGGTACCATGTCCGCATCTCAACCTGTCCTCATACTCCCTAACAATCTAGGTACCATGTCCTGCTCTCAACCTGTCCTCATACTGCCCCTAACAAGCTAGGGTACCATGTTCCAGCATCTCAACCTGTCCTCATACTCCCCTACAAGCTAGGTACCATGTCCAGCATCTCAACTGTCTCATACTCCCCTAACAAGCTAGGTACCATGTCCTGCATCTCAACCTATCCTCATACTCCCCTAACAAGCTAGGTACCATGTCCTGCATCTCAACCTATCCTCATACTCCCCTAACAAGCTAGGTACCATGTCCTGCATCTCAACCTATCCTCATACTCCCCTAACAGCTAGTTACCATGTCCTGGCATGCTCAACCTATCCTCATACTCCCCTAACAAGCTAGGGTTACCATGTCCTGCATCTCAACTGTCCCTCATACTCCCCTAACAAGCTAGGTACATGTCCTGCATCTCAACCTATCCTCATACTCCCCTAACAAGCTAGGTACCATGTCCACATCTCAACCTGTCCTCATACTCCCCTAACAGCTAGTACCAGGTCCAGCATCTCAACCTGTCCTCATACTCCCCTAACAAGCTAGGTACCATGTCCTAGCATTTCAACCTGTCCTCAACTCCCCTAACAAGCTAGGTACCATGTCCAGCATCTCAACCTGTCCTCATACTCCCCTACCAACTAGGTACCATGTCCAGCTCCTCAACCTGTCCTCAACTCCCCTAACAAGCTAGGTACCATGTCCGGCATTTCAACCTGTCCTCATACTCCCCTACCAAGCTAGGTACCATGTCCTGACATCTCAACCTGTCCTCATACTCCCCTAACAAGCTAGGTAACCATATCCAGCATCGACAACCTGTCATCATACTCCACTGAGCCCTAACAAGCTAGTGCACCATGTCCTGCATTTCATCAACTCCCCTCATACTCCCAACAAGCAGGTACCATGTCCGCATCTCAACCTGTCCTCATACTCCCCCTACAAGCTAGGTAACCATGTTCCATCCATCTCAACCTGTCCTCATACTCCCCTAACAGCTAGGTAACTATGTCCAGCATCTAACCTGTCCTCGACTCCCCTAACCAAGCTAGTTTTCCAGGTCAGCATCTCCAAACCTGTCCCTCATCTCACCTACAAGCTGAGGTACGATTCCAGCATCTCAACCTTCCTCTACTCCCCCTAACAAGCTAGGTACAATGTCCCAGATCTCAACCTGTCCTCATAACTCCCCTAACAAGCTAGGTACAGTCCTTCCGCATCTCAACCTGTCCTCTTCTACCCTAACAAGCTAGTTACACATGTCCTGCATCTCATCCTGTCCTCATACCCCCTAACAAGCTAGGCTACATGTCCAGCATCTCAATCCTTGTCCTCATACTCCCTAACAGCTAGGTACCATGTCCGCAACTCATCCTGTCCTAATACCCCCTAACAAGCTGGTACCATGTCCAACATCTCAACCTGTCCTCATACTCCCCCTAACAAGCTAGTACCATGTCCAGCACTCAACCTTTCCTCATACTCACCTAACAAGCTAGGTACCATGTCCTGCATCTCAACCTATCCTCATCACTCCCCTAACAAGCTAGGTACCATGTCCTGCATCTCACCTATCCTCATACTCCCCTAACAAGCAGGTACCAATGTCTGCATCTCAACCTATCCTCATACAACTCCCCTAACAAGCTAGGTACCATGTCCTGCATCTCAACCTATCCTCCTATCCCCAACAAGCTAGGTACCATGTCCTGCATCTCAACCTATCCTCCTACTCCCCTAACAAGCTAGGTACCATGTCCCGCAGCTCAACCTGTTCCTCATACCCCCTCAACAATCAGGTACATTCCAGCATCTCACCTGTCCATACTCCCCTCAACAGCTAGGTACATGTCCTGCATCCAACCTATCCCCACCCTCATACTCCCCTAACAAGCTAGGTACATGTCCTGCATCTCACCCTGTCCGCTCATCTCCCCTAACAAGCTCGTTACTCATGTCCTGCATCTCATCCTGTCCCTCATACGGCTCCCGCTAACAAGCTATGTACCCTTTCCGCATCTCATCCTGTCCTATACTCCCCTACAAGCTAGGTACCATGTCCGCCATCTCATCGCGTCCGTCATACTCCCCTAACAACAGGTAGCCTGTCCAGCCTCTCAACCGTCCTCATACTCCCCAACAAATCAGGTACCATGTCCTGCATTTCAATGGCCTGCGCCTCCATACTCCCCTAACAGCTAGTAACCATGTCCAGCATCTCAACCTGTCCTCATACCTCCCCTAACAGCTAGTCCATGTCCAGCATCTCATCCTGTCCTCATACTCCCCTAACAATCTAGTTAACCATGTCCGCAGCTCTCAACCGGTCCTCATACTCCCCTCACAAGCTGGTACCATGTCCTGCATTTCAACTGTCCTCCATACTCCTAACAACAGCTAGGTACTATGTCCCTATCTAATCCTCAACTCCTAAAAGTCGGCCCATCTTCATACTCATAACTCCCTAACAGCTAGGTACTCATGTCCTGCACTCAACCTCTCCTCATCACCCCTAACAGCTAGGTACCATGTCCAGCATCTCACCTTCCTCATACACCCCTAACAAGCGATCGGTACCATGTCCGCATCTATCAACCTGTCCTCACATACCCCCTAACAAGCCTAGGTACCATGTCCCATGTTCAATCTGCAGACTCCCTAACTAGGTACCCTCCAGCCTCGCCTGTCCCTACACCCAACGCTATGTACCGATGTCCTGCATTTCAATCTGTCCCTTCATACATACTCCCCTAACAAGCTAGGTACCATGTCCAGCATCTCAACCTGTCCTCATACTCCCCTAACAAGCTAGGTACCATGTCCCGCATCTCAACCTGTCCTCATACTCCCCTAACAAGCTAGGTACCATGTCCAGCATCTCAACCTGTCCTCATACTCCCCTAACAAGCTAGGTACCATGTCCAGCATCTCAACCTGTCCTCATACTCCCCTTACAAGCTAGGTACCATGTCCAGCATCTCAACCTGTCCTCATACTCCCCTAACAACTAGGTACCATGGCCTGCATCTCAAAATACCTTCCCATACTCCCTAACAATCTATTTACCATGTCCACGCAGCTCACAACCTAATCCTCATACTCCCCTAAAACGCTAGGTACTAATGTCCAGCATCTCAACTGTCCTCATACTCCCCTAACAAGCTAGTACCATGTCCAGCATCTCAACCCTGTACCTCATACTCCCCCTAACAGCTAGGTACCATGGTCCAGCATTCTCAACCTGTTCCTCATACTCCCCCTAACAAGCCTAGGTACCATGTCGCAACTCTCAACCTGTCCCTCATACCATCCCCTAAACAAGCTAGGTACCATGTCCAGCATCTCAACCTGTCCTCATACTCCCCTAACAGCTAGGTACCATGTCGCATCTCACACCTGTCCTCATACTCCCTAACAAGCTAGTTCCATTCCGACATCTCAACCTGTCCTCATACTCCCCTAACAATCTAGGTACCATGTCCCTGCATCTCAACCTTCCTCATACTCCCCTAACAAGCTAGGTACCATGTCCTGCATCTCAACCTGTCCTCTACTCCCCTAACAAGCCTAGTACCATGTCCTGCATCTCAACCTGTCCTCCATACTCTCCCCTAACAAGCTAGTACCAGTCCCATTCTCAACCTGTCCTCATACTCCCCACAAGCTAGTACCAATGTCCAGCATTCTCAACCTGTCCTCATACTCCCCTAACAAGCTAGGTACCAGTTCCAGCATCTCAACCTGTCCTCATACTCCCCTAACACAGCTAGGTACCATGGTCCTGCATCTCAACCTATCCTCTACTCCCCTAAACAAGCTAGGTACCATGTCCAGCTCTCAACCTGTCCTCATACTCCCCTAACAACTAGGTACCATGTCCAGCATCTCAACCTGTCCTCATATCCCCTAACACAGCTAGGTACCAATTCCGCATCTCAACCTGTCCTCATACTCCCCTAACAAGCTAGGTACCATGTCCGCAATCTCAACCTTCCTCATACTCCCCTAACAAGCTAGTGTACCATGTCCTGCATCTCACACCTGTCCTCATACTCCCCTAACAACTAGGTACCATGTCCTGCATCTCAACCTGTCCCTCATACTCCCCCTAACAAGCTAGTACCATGTCCTGCATCTCAACCTGTCCTCATACTCCCCTACAAGCTAGGTACCATGTCCTGCATTTCTCAACCTGTCCTCATACTCCCCCAACAAGCTAGGTACCATGTCCCATCTCCACCTCTCCTCATACTCCCCTAACAAGCTAGGTACCATGTCAGCATCTCAACTATCCTCATACTCCCCTAACAAAAAAAAAGCTGTCAGTCCCATCAACCTCCTCTACTCCCCTAACAACTAGGTACCATGTCCAGCATCTCAACCTTTCCTCAACACTCCCTAACAAGCTAGGTACCATGTCCTGCTTTCAACCTGTTCCTCATACTCCCCTACCAGCTAGGTACCATGTCTGCATTTCAACCTGTCCTCATACTCTCCCCTAACAAGCTAGGTACCATGTCCTGCATCTCACACCTGTCCTCATACTCCCCTAACAGCTGGTACCATGTCCGCATCTCAACCTTCCTCATACTCCCCTAACAAGCTAGGTACCATGTCCTGCATCTCAACCTTCCTCATACTCCCCTAACAAGCTAGTTCACCATGTCCGCATCTCAACCTGTCCTCATACTCCCCTAACCCTAGGTACCATGTCCATGCATCTCAACCTGTCCTCATACTCCCCTAACAAGCTAGGTACCATGTCCTGCGCATCTCAACCTGTCCTCATACTCCCCTAACAAGCTAGGTACCATGTCCAGCATCTCAACCTGTCCTCATACTCCCCTAACAAGCTTGTACCATGTCCAGCATCTCAACCTGTCCTCATACTCCCCTAACAAGCTAGTACCATGTCCTGCATTTCAACCTTCCTCAACTCCCCTAACAGCTAGGTACCATGTCCTGCATTCAACCTGTCCTCATACTCCCCTAACAAGCTAGGTACCATGTCCGCATCCAACCTGTCCTCATACTCCCCTAACAAGCTAGGTACCATGTCCAGCATCTCAACCTATCCTCATACTCCCCTAACAGCTAGGTAACATTCCAGCATCTCAACCTTTCCTCATACTCCCTAACAAGCTAGGTACCATGTCCAGCATCTCAACCTGTCCTCATACTCCCCTAACAGCTAGTACCATGTCCGCATCTCAACCTGTCCTCATACTCCCCTAACAAGCTAGGTACCATGTTCCAGCATCTCAACCTGTCCCATACTCCCCTAACAAGCTAGGTCCATGTCCTGCATCATCTCAACCTGTCCTCATACCCCCTAACACGCTAGGTACCAATGTCCTGCATCTCAACCTGTCCTCATACTCCCTAACAAGCTAGGTACCATGTCCGCTCTCAACTGCCTCATACCCCTAACAGCTAGGGTACCAATGTCCTGGCATCTCAACCTGTCCTCATACTCCCCTAACAAGCTTGGTTACCAGTCCAGCATCTCAACCGTCCTCATACTCCCCTAACAGCTAGTACCATGTCCATCATCTCAACCTGTCCTCATACTCCCCTAACAAGCTAGGTACCATGTCCAGCATCTCAACCTGTCCTCATACTCCCCTAACAAGCTAGGTACCATGTCCGCATCTCAACCTGTCCTCATCACTCCCCTAACAAGCTAGGTCCCATGTCCAGCATCTCAACCTGTCCTCATACTCCCCTAACAGCTAGGTACCATGTCCTGCATCTCAACCTGTCCCATACTCCCCTAACAAGCTAGGTACCATGTCCAGCATCTCAACCTGTCCTCATACTCCCCTAACAGCTAGGTACCATTTCCATCATCTCAACCTGTCCTCATACTCCCCTAACAAGCTAGGTTACCATGTCCAGCATCTCAACCTGTCCTCATACTCCCACAACAGGTACCATGTCCAGCATCTCAACCTGTCCTCATACTCCCCTAACAAGCTAGTACCATGTCCGCATCTCAACCTGTCCTCATACTCCCCTAACAAGCTAGGTACCATGTCCGCATCTCAACCTCCCTCATACTCCCCTAACAAGCTAGGTACCATTCTGTCGCCATCTCAACCTTCCTCATACTACCCCTAACAAGCTAGGTACCATGTCCTCAATCTCAACCTGTCCTCATCTCCTACAGCGATACCATGTCCCATCTCACCTTCCTCATACTCCCCTAACAGCTAGGTACCATGTCCTGCACTCAACCTGTCCTCATACTCCCCTAACAAGCTAGGTACCATGTCCGCATCTCAACCTGTCCTCATACTCCCCTAACAAGCTAGGTACCAGCCCATGTCCATCTCACCTGTCCTCAACTCCCCTAACAAGCTAGGTACCATAGTCCAGCTCTCAACCTGTCCTCATACTCCCCTAACAAGCTAGGTACCATGTCCTGCATCTCAACTTCCTCATACTCCCCTAACAAGCTAGGTACCATTGTCCGCATCTCAACCTTCCTCATACTCCCCTACAAGCTAGGTACCATGTCCAGCCATCTCACCTGTCCTCATATACTCCCCTAACAAGCTAGGTACCATGTCCAGCATCTCAACCTGTCCTCATACTCCCCTAACAATCTAGGTACCATGTCCTCATCTCAACCTGTCCTCATACTCCCCTAACAAGCTAGGTTACCGTTTCCAGCATCTCAACCGTCCTCATACTCCCCTCCAAGCTAGGTACCATGTTCCAGCATCTCAACCTGTCCTCATACTCCCCTAACAAGCTAGGTACCATGTCCTCCTGCATCTCAACCTATCCTCATACTACCCCTAACAAGCTAGGTACCATGTCCTGCATCTCAACCTTCCTCATACTCCCCTAACAAGCTAGGTACCATGTCCTGGATCTCAACCTTCCTCATCTCCCCTAACAAGCTAGGTACCATGTCCGCACTCAACCTGTCCTCATACTCCCCTAACAAGCTAGTTACCATGTCCTGCATCTCAACCTGTCCTCATACTCCCCTAACAAGCTAGGTACCATGTCCTCATCTCAACCTTCCTCATACTCCCCTAACAAGCTAGGTACCGGTCCATGGCCACATCTCAACCTGTCCTCATCCCCCCTAACAAGCTCAGGTAACCATGTCCATCATCTCAACCTGTCCCATACTCCCCTAACAAGCTATGTACCATGTCCTGCCTATCTCAACCTGTCTCATACTCCCCCTAACAAGCTAGGTACCATGTCCAGGTCATCTCAACCTGTCCTCATAATACTCCCCTAACAAGCTAGGTACCATGTCCAGCACTCAACCTTTCCTCCATACTCCCCTAAACAAGCTGGTACCATGTCCTGGCTCATTTCATCAACTGTCCTCATACTCGCCCCTAACAAGCTAGGTACCATGTCCCAGCATCTCAACCTGTCCTCATACTCCCCTAACAAGCTAGGTACCATGTCCAGCATCTCAACTGTCTCATACTCTCCCTAACAAGCTAGGACCATGTCCTGCATTCAACCTTCCTCATACTACTCCCCTATCCCAGCTGGTCCCATGTCCGCATCTCACCTGTCCTCATACTCCCCCTAACAGCTGTACCATGTCCACCATCTCAACCTGTCCTCATACTCCCCTAACAAGCTAGGTTACCATGTCCGCATCTCAACCTGTCCTCATACTCCCTACCAAGCTAAGGGTACCATGTCCAGCATCTCAAACCTGTCTCCCATACTCCCTAACAAGCTAGGTTACATTCCCATCTCAAACCTTCCTCATACTCCCCTAAACAGCTAGGTACATGTCCAGCATCTCAACCTGTCCTCAATACTCCCCTAACAGCTAGGTACCATGTCCTGCATCTCAACCTGTCCTCTATCTCCCCTAACAAGCTAGTACCATGTCCTGCATCTCATCCTGTCCCATACTCCCCTAACAAGCTGGTACCATGTCCGCATCTCACCTTGTCCTCATACTCCCCTACAAGCTAGTTACCATGTCCAGCATCTCACCTGTCCTCAACTCCCCTAACAAGCTATGTCCACCATGTCCAGGCATCTCAACCTGTCCTCATACTCCCTAACAAGCTAGGTACCATGTCCGTCACTCAACCTGTCCTCATACTCCCTAACAAGCTAGGTACCCCTGTCCTCATCTCCCTAATCCGTCATACTCCCATACTCCCCTAACAAGCTAGGTTACCATAGTCCTCATCTCAACCTTCCTCATACTCCCTAACAAGCTAGGTACCATGTCCGCATCTCACCCTTCCTCAACTCCCCTAACAACTAGGTACCATGGTCCATGCATCTCAACCTTCCTCATATCCCCTAACAAGCTAGTACCATGTCCCATCTCAACCTTCCTCCTACTCCCCTAACAAGCTAGGTACCCATGTCCCAGTCACTCAACCTGTTCCCTCATACGCCACCTCAACAACTAGGTACATGTCCAGCATCTCACCTGTCTCATACTCCCCTAACAAGCTAGGTACCATGTCCGCATCGCACCTTCCCAACCCCTCATACTCCCCTAACAAGCTAGGTACGATGTCCTGCATCTCAACCTGTCCTCATTCTCCCCTAACAAGCTAGTTACCATGTCCTGCATCTCATCCTGTCCTCTACTCCCCTAACAAGCTAGTACCTGTTCCACATCTCATCCTGTCCTATACTCCCCTACAAAGCTAGGTACCATTCCGCATCTCATCCTGTCCTATACTCCCCTAACAAACAGGTACCTGTCCACATCTCAACCTGTCCTCATACTCCCCTAACAATCTAGTACCATGTCTGCATTTCAAACCTGCCTCATACTCCCCTAACAGAGCTAGGTACCATGTCCAGCATCTCAACCTGTCCTCATCCTCCCCTAACAAGCTAGGTACCATGTCCGCATCTCATCCTGTCCTCATACTCCCCTAACAACTAGGTACCATGTCCGCATCTCAACCTCCTCATACTCCCCCTACAAAGCTAGGTACCATGTCCTGCTCTTCAACTGTCCTCATACTCCTAACAACAAGCTAGGTACATGTCCTGCATCTCAACCTATCCTCAACTCCCCTAAAAAGCAGGTACATGTCCGCATCTTCACCTATCCCTCATAACTCCCTAACACGCTAGGTACCATGTCCTGCACATCCAACCTGTCCTCATCACCCCCTAACAGCTAGGTACATGTCCAGCATCTCAACCTGTCCTCATCACCCCTAACAAGCTGGTACCATGTCCCGGCATCTAATCAACCTGTCCTCATACCCCCTACACCTAGGTACCATGTCCCATTTCAATCTGTCTCAACTCCCCTACACACTAGGTACCAGTCCAGCTCCACCTGTCCTCATACCCCCTAACGCTAGTACCATGTCCTGCATCTCAACCTGCCCTCATACTCCCCCTAACAAGCTAGGTACCATGTCCCATCTCAACCTGTCCTCATACTCCCCTAACAAGCTAGGTACCATGTCCAGCATCTCAACCTCTTCCTCATATACACCCCTAACAAGCTGGTACCATGTCCTGCATCTTCAACCTGTCCTCATACCCCCTAACAAGCTAGGTACCATGTCCTGCATTTCAACCTGTCCTCATACTCCCCTAACAAGCTAGGTTACTATGTCCTGTCCTGCATCTACCTATCCTCATAATCCCCTAACAGCTAGGTACTATGTCCTGCATCTCAACCTTCCTCATACTCCCCTAACACTAGGTACATTCCGCAGCTCAACTTTCCTCATACCCCCTAACAAGCAGGTACCATGTCCCATCTCACTATCCATACTCCCCTAACCAAGCTAGGTACTATGTCCCTGCATCTCAACCTTCCTCATACCCCCTAACAAGCTAGGTACCATGTCCTGCATCTCTCAACCTGATCCCTTCCTCATACTCCCCTAACAAGCTAGGTACCATGTCCTGCATCTCCAACCTGTCCTCCTTACCCCCTAACAACTAGTACCTATGTCCTGCATTCACCTATCCTCATACTCCCCTAACAAGCTAGGTACCTGTCCAGCGCTCAACCTGTCCTCATACCCCCTAACAAGCTAGGTACATGTCCGCATTTCAACCTGTCCTCATACACCCCGAACAGCTAGGTACATGTCCTGCATTCTCAACCTGTCTCATACTCCCCTAACAAGCTCGGTACCATGTCCTGCATCTCAACCTGCCTCATACCCTCTCCCCTCACAAGCTTAGGTACCACTGTCCAGCATCTCAACCTGTCCTCATACCCCCTAACAAGCTAGTACATGTCCTGCATCTTCAACCTGTCCTCATACTACCCCTAACATCGCTAGGTACATGTCCCTGCATTTCAACCTTGCCTCATACTCCCCTAACAGCTATGTCACATGTCCTGCATCCAACCTATCCTCATAACCCTAACACTGATCCTCAAACGCGGCTCTCCAGATGTTGAAAACACAACTCCCAGCATTCTCAATACAGAGAAAGCATGGTAAGATTTGTAGTGGCTAGCCCATTTGCCCATGTAGATGGTCTCCCCTAACAGCTAGGTACGTATATTTCAGCACCCCAACCTACCTCGTACACCCTAACAAGCTAGTGTACTATATTCAGAGCACCCCTCAACCTATCCTCGTACACCCTAACAAGCTAGGTACGTATTCACACCCCAACCTATCCTCGTACACCTAAGCAGCTAGGTACTAGTTCAGCACCCAACCTTCCCGTACACCTAACAAGCTAGGTACATATTCAGTCACCCCAACCTTCCTCGTACACCCTAACAAGCTAGGTAACTATAATTTCAGCACCCCAACCTATCCATCCGGTACACCCTAACAAGCTAGGTACTATATTCAGCGCCTCAACCATCCTCGTACACCCTAACAAGCTAGTACTATATTCAGCATCCCCAACCTATCCTCGTACAACCCTAACAGCTAGGTACTATATTCAGCACCCCAACCTATCCTCGTACACCCTAACAAGCTAGGTACTGTATTCAGCACCCCAACCTATCCTCGTACACACTAACAAGCTAGGTACTATATTCAGCACCCCAACCTTTCTCGTACACCCTAACAAGCTAGGTATATATTCAGCACCCCAACCTATCCTCGTACACCCTAACAAGCTAAGGTACTAATTCAGCACCCAACCTATCTCGTACACCCTAACAAGCTAGGTACTATATTCAGCACCCCAACCTATCCTCGTACACCCTAACAAGGCTAGGTACTATATTCAGCACCCCAACCTATCCTCGTACACCCTAACAAGCTAGGTACTATATTCAGCACCCCAACCTATCCTCGTACACCCTAACAAGCTAGGTACTATATTCAGCGCCTCAACCTATCCTTGTACACCCTAACAAGCTAGGTACTATATTCAGCGCCTCAACCTATCCTCGTACACCCTAACAAGCTAGGTACTATATTCAGTACCTCAAACCTTTGGTCTTTCCAAAAGCAATAGGGCTCTTAAATTAGCCAAGATTTTTTGAACAAGCTAACAGATTCTTTCCCTCTCATTGTCTGCTGGTGGCTGGGACTACTTCCTTTACTGTTCCTTATGTCTAGTGCAGTGTCCCAGGCTCAGTACAATGCACTCTTAGGGCTGGGAAAGGGAGGTGGAAATATTAAACCTTTCCCCTCTCTTGCATCAGCTGACTGACATGGGGGACCAGCTGATTTCTAGGAGTCATTTGAAAGTAAAGGAAGTAAATGTGTCTCCCTGTCAAATATTACAAAAAATAATTATTCCCATGTAGCTACACCAGGGGCATATCTTCCAGAATACAGCCTTCCCTCAGAAAACCACTGTAGAGGAAGCAGGGAGGTGGGCCCATACTAGTTTTTCTGGGGGCCCATTGATTCCTAGTTACGCACTGAGCTGAACAATAGATTTTTCATTCTTTAATGTTCTCTTCTAGGAATCACTAAATTGCGTTTCAAACCAGCATATAACCCTTATACAGAGCCGAGCATGGAAGTCTTCAGCTATCACGAAGGTGGGTGTTCCGCTTACAGAGGGACCTTCAATCCGTCAACCTACCAGGTTGGAAGTAAAACTTTGTTTGCCCACAAGGCTGACACATAGTGGGGCCTGCCACATTGTGATACGTTGGCATGTGATTCTCCCACGCTAAAGGATTGCAAATAGCAAGTGCACAAGAAACCCGCTATCTGCGATTTTATGCAATCCACATGTTTATAATCCGCACTGAACTCCTCCCATTCCGTTCCACTGATTATAAAGATATTTGTAAACTCTTTCAATATCTTCTGTTTTATTATGAGGATTTGTTTATCCTTATGCAGTTTATTAAACACATCTCCCGTATTAAACCTCTTTTGATTGAATTCCAACCTGTAATTTGATAAAGTACAGTAAATATCCTCTCTCTTCTATTTCCCGTCCTCGTAATTGAGGATTTTAGATGTTACGTAACGTAAAGCCTCTTACAGGAGGCAATGCAACAAAATCTGGGATTTTCTCTCCTTCTCTTGGAATTGATAGATAAATGTTACAGCCGAATATAAACTCAGGACCATTCATTAACATACAGCTGGCAGATTCAATTAGAGGATTTCTTAATCTGCAGCAAACAATCAGATGTTAACATTTTTTTTTTCTTAAAGGGCATGTCCGCCCCCAAAACTATAATCCCCCCCCCAACCTACCTACTGGCCCCACCATGTAGTGTAGTTTAATCCTTACCTCACATCCCAGCTCCATAGGGTTTTCTCCTGTATCCCCCCCCCCCCAAAATCCCAAAAACTGCCCACTAGTAGGCTAGCGTGTCCATAAGGGCTCTGCCTCCTACCTGGCCTCCCGGAGAAGTTTGGAATGTGTCCTGCGCCCTTCTCCCCCTCCCTCCCTCCCTCCAGTTCCCTCCCCTATGCGTTTAATCCCCCCCCCTTTAATATAGTAATCCCCCTGGTCCCCAGCCCAACGCGCATGATTTTTTTAGAAAGCTCCCCAAACTCTTACTTACCTCTCCTCTTTCCTCCGCCGAGTGAGCTGCCGGCAGCCGCATCCATGTGATCACAGACGCGACTGCCGTCCCCGCCCTCTGCATTTCCCTGCAAGCAGAGGCCGGGGCGCGGCGAGAAATAGGAGGTAATTAGATTTTTGGGGGGCTTTCTAAAAATAAAAATAATACGGGTGGGGCGGGACCAGGAAGGCTTATATAAAAAAATAGGTTTAAGGGTGGACATACCTTTTAAAGCTAGGTACACACACTTAGCGATTTTCCTCCTGACCGACCGACCGTTCGATACTTGGCCAGGAGGAAGGAATGTCTGTCATGGCAAAAGCAGCCGTGTCCGTCAGTTACCGCGACCGATCGTGCGGTCCATAGAGGACCGCACGATCGGACGAGGTTTTCCACCATGTCCGATCGTCCTTTCGTCCGATTCGGACGAACGGTCGGTCGGCATGGGCGCATCAGATGCGATAATTACGGTCCGATCGACCGATACACTGAACTATCGGTCGATCGGACCGTAATATCTCATCGTGTGTACCCAGCTTTACTGTAGTAATTGGTTACATCTGATTGGTTGAGTCAAATTACCAGCTCTTATTGGATAAGCCCCACAACGTCAATAAATCGACATTCACCATAACAGAGATAACATGTTAATTTCACGGTTTGGTTTCTAGGATTAAAGAAATGGGTGGAGATTGGAAATTCTGGATTATTTAGACCCGAGTTGCTGTTACCAATGGGACTGCCAGATGATGTTTCTGTACTTGGATGGGGTCTCTCCCTGGAAAGGTGAGTTGGATATTTACGGAATTGGGAGGGGCAAAAACCGCTACCCCAGTAACCATGACCATAGATTTGATTTATTTATTTTCCACAGAGGGGAATTATTACCCATAATGCACACATTTGGCTTGTCACATGACACTGATGAAGTAGCTAAGCACTGATTATAATTGATGACATAGCTTAGCATGGTTTATATAGTTTATAATACATCACCAACTGTAAATTATAAGGATATTAGAAGTCACCGAATAGTTCCAAGACGCAAGTGACTTGTAATATGTCTACCAAAGTTGTTATTGAAGGTTAGTCTACGCTATCCGAAACTAACTTTTTTTTTTTTGTGTTCCCTTTTTTTTTTTTTTTTTTAAAGACCAACTATGATCAGATATGGAATAAAAAATATTAGAGAGCTGGTGGGACACAAAGTCAACTTGCAAATGGTCTATGACAGTCCTATATGTCGCTTGGATGCTTAATGGCGGAGGACAATACAATACGTGGACTTCCTGCGGAATATATGGGGCTTTGTACCAAGATACAATTTATTTTGACCTTTTAAACAAGCTCTGGCTCCATCTATCTCCATGTAGAATTATCTCTTAACGGACTGTGAGACGAATCCTTTCCATAACTTGTGATCTAATGGTTTGTATTTCTTTTAGGGAACATTCTGCAAGCTAAGCACAGAGTAAACATTTACAGAACATCTGTTGTCGTATTTAAATAACCTCCCTGCCATTACCACTTTATTATACTATATTATATATTATCCCCTTTCCTGGTTACAACCCAAATGTCCTTAAATACCCCCATCCCCCCGTCTTAGTAGACCATGTTGTGTACTGGTTACCACATACGTAGACTGGCTATAGAGCTTTGGCAAGAGCAAAGTAAAGCTATATACACACAATTGTAGCCACGAGCCGTGACCTGACAGTTTAGGCCAACACTTGGTTTGTGTGTGGACGCTTGGTCGGGTGTTGCTGATTTGCCTTATCTGATGGGTAAAAACACTGACCGAATGCCCGTACACGAACCATCCCTGTCTAAATTTACGGATCTTTTTCAGAAACAGGTTAAGAAAACATCGCTCTGTAGTGGGTTGTGGATATTCTGTTCTTTTGTATACCGTATATACTCGAGTATAAACAGAGTTTTCAGGCTGAAAATCAGCCTGAAAACTCGGACTCGTTTTATACTCGAGTCACTAGCTTACCTGAGCATTCCCGCAGCCGCCGATCTTTCTTTTCTGTGTACTGTGCGCACCGGCCTGAGTACACACTGTCTGCGCCCGGCACAGGCGCGTGCAGGTGACGTCAGCCGGCGCCCAGTGCACAGAAAAGAAGATTCGTCGCGTGCCGATTAATGCTCAATTTACAGCACCGTACCTTGCCAAAGGATGGAGGAGAGCCCACAGGGAGAAGAAGGAGGACCGAGGAGCCCACAGGGAGAAGAGGACCACAGGGAGAAGAGGACAGGTACAAAACTGAAACTGGGTGGAGGGTGAGGGGGGCTTCAAGATGTTGGGAACTACAACTCCCAGAATGCTTTAGGAGCTGGGAGTTGTAGTTTCCAAACATCTTGAATGCCCAAGTGGAGGGTGGCATTCAAGATGTTTGGAAAACTACAACTCCCAGCTACTAAAGAATGCTGGGAGTTGTAGTTCCCAAACATCGTGAATGCCAACCTCACTTGGCATTCAATTGTTTGGAAACTACCAAACTCCCAGCTAAATAAAGCATATGGGAGTTTGTAGTTCACCAAAACATCTTTGAATGCCAGTGGAGGGTGGCATTCAAGATGTTTGGGAACTACAAACTCCACAGCATGCTTTATTAGCTGGGGTTGTGTTTACAAACATCTTGAATGGCAAGTTTCTACCCTCGGTTTATACTCGAGTCAACAACTTTTATTAGGATTTTAGCTGAAATTGGGTACCTCGGTTTATACTCGAGTATATACGGTAATTAATCTCAAAACCGTTTGATTTGTCAAATAGAACGAGGCTTAACATGATCTTCATGATGTAGGCCTTTAACCGAAGCTTGACTTCATGACTTACACATGTGCATACACATAACAATCAAACGGGTGGAGCTACCACCACAAACGCTACACTAGTGCTTGTTAGATGCACACTGCTACTTCCACACAAGCATGTAAGCGGAATGTTAACATTTCCCAAGGAGTTACTGGGAGTCCGTCATTGGCTACACGTAACGTTTATCCCACTGCAAAAATCTGAATCTGCCTGGGAGCTGCAAACAAACAGGGTTATTCAATAAAAGTTCTTAGTGTTAAAAATGGTGCTAGTTTTGCCCCAACCAATCGGATGTTAGCTTTCAAATGTTAAATAATATCTGATTTGTTGGGGCAAAATTAGCACCACTTTAAACGAAAAGAAATTTTATTGGACATCCCTGAAAGTGTTTAAATGGAACTAGTGTGAAAGTAGCTATGAAGGCATGTTTAGAAAATTGGAGGCCATGTGGCCTATTCAGTGACTGAATACCATGGAAAATGCTCAGGGCTGGATTTCTCATTAGGGCAGAACGAGTGCTAGGGGGAGGCATGTAAATGTAAGGCAGTCCCACACCCCCACCCCCTACCTTACACCGGCTGCAGAGCTGCCCCAGTAATTGGTGTGGGGATCACAGTACGTGAGATCTGCTAGGGGATGTGGCCCTCTCCAGGTATTTAAAGGCAGCAAAATGTGTCCCTTTATCTACCAAACTGACACCTCATTTTAACCAGCAGTTCCTGGGGGCTGCATCTGGGTGGGGCAACGTAGGCGAGACATGGCAAGGCTATGGTTGCCATGGCTATGGATATGCGTGCCATTATCAGGGCCAAAGTTTATGTATATGTTTATTTATAAAGCGCCACCTGGGGACACAGTGCTGTACAATATTATAATACAATAACCAAATGTCATAGGGCGACATAAAGACATAAATAACTATGTACATTAATACGTATACAAGTGCTAGAACCATGAGAGGCCCTGCCACATGGAGCTTACAGTCTAGTCAGGTGGGGGACTTAGGGAAGTAAGAACTCATACAGTGTCCATTATAACATGTATATAAAATGAGTTAGTAGAGGCCACATTCAGTAGTTTAGGGGAAAACCAGCAGCCCTACACTTAGGTCATATACAACGAACTCTTCTTTCAGCCTGTCTACCAACCACAAAGGCCCCATGTAGTTTTCAAATATCTGGAGATCTACTGGTTGCCTATCCCTACGGGGATTATTTCCCTTGTGACCCACAGAACTAATCACCTGCCCCTGTAAGGCTGGGCACACACCAGCCAATATTTTCGGCCGACCGACCGATTCACTGAAACTGATCGGCCGAAAATATCGGCTGGTGTGGGAAGGACGGCTGCGATCGATTGTTAGTTCGTCCAGATCGGACAAACGAATGATTGGGCATGTTGGAAAATTCCGATCGATCGTGCGGTTCCCTATCTATGGCCAAATTTGCCGCGACCGACGGACATTTGTCCCGGCCGAGCGCTCCCTCGGGACAAAAAAAGTCCCTCCGTGTGTACCCAGCCTTAATCTTTACACTGGGCCAGGCAGAGAATTATGGTTACCAAGGGAGATAGGATTATTCTCATTGGATTGCTCGTGGGTGGAACCTGGAGATGTACAAATGGTTTAAATCCCCTTGGAAACAGAATGTTGTCCTGAATCATGGGGCTGGGGAGGACGGATTTATCATTTGGGTCAGGTGTGCAGATAAAAGGCTGAAATGATCACAGCCTTAGCATGTCCAAGGGAAGTGCAGATGCCGTGAGCAGGCTGATAATACAGGTTGCTATTAAGGGTTATAATCGGGGGTGTTCATCCTCCAGATGTTTGCAAACTACAATTCCCAGCATTCCCTGCCTATAGTGTGCAGTATACCTCCTTTCCTATGCAGAAACTTTTATTTACAAGGGTTTGTGAAATGCATTACATTAAAATAACAGCCAAAAACAATGTCCTAGAAAGGAACATTTATATAGGAAATGTACACCAAGGGGATTTTTTTAGACCATATATAGTATAAATAAAGCCTCGAACACGTCTTTTCGACCCCCCAGTCATGCACATGCACTGCTAATGTCTGTTTTGGACGATAATCGCATGTTATAAACGTTTCCTCTGGTGTCGTTCATGGCAGATCAACGAACCACGCCCAAGGAAACCTTTACACGTGCGAATATTGTCTGAAATGGCGTTGTCATAGGAACCTAGTAATTTAAGGTGAATAACGACATTACGTCCATCAAGTGCCAACCTATCACTTTTTTTTTTTATTTTTTTTTTTGTTAACCCTACCTAAACAGTTGATTCCAGAGGGAAGGCAAAAACCCCCCCCCCCCCCCCAGCTCACAAGGGGAAAAAAATCCTTCCTACTCCAAACGGCAATCGGAAAGTTATTATCCCTGGATCAACAGATCTATAGGCATTAATACAGTAATTCTCAAATGATTTTTTAGTTTTTAGAAACATTATCCAGGGCCTTTTAAAGTTATTTCAATGAACTTGCCATTACCACCCTATGCTTTGGAAGACAGTTCCACAGTTTCACCGTTTCCTACTGTATAAGAAAACCCCTCTAATCCTGAAGATGAACTTCTTTTTCTTCCAATCCGTAAAGGATGTCCACGATGTCTCATTGATCTGACCTATTAGTGAACCCCAAAATGCACCAGAAGGAGTTCACTGTTTATGGGCCCAATTAAATATATTTGTATAAGGTTATCATGTCCCCCGGCAACCGGCCGCTCTCCAAGTAAAACAAGCCCGAAACTTGTCTAATCAGGCCTGCCATATCAAGCCCCTCCATTCCCTTATTAATTAGTTGCCCTTCTTGCACTGCCCTCAATTTACAGATTGCCCTTTTGTATATGGGCTTCCAATGCACGCATATTCCCAAATGTGGCTCCAGTTGCTTGTCAAGGAGGAGAGAATATTTTTCTCTCTTGGATTCCCTCCCCTCTTTTATACAAGACAATTATCTTGCATGCAGCTCTAGCTGTTGCCCTAACTACCGGCATTGTTCTGCTACGGCTTGAGTCTGTTATCTACCAGAACCCCAATATCTTTTTCCAGTTCCGATGCACTTAACATTTTTATTTATTATTTTAGTTATTATGGTGGAGGTGGCACAGGGATTATTAAAAAAAAAAAAAAAAAAACATCCCAAATGCCTCACCTTTACCATTATCTAACATTGAATCTCATCTGCCATTTGCTGCCCATTTGCTAATCTACTAGGTTGCTTTGCAGCACTTGCAATCATTGGAAGTTTCCAAAGCTTGAGAATAATTAGTGTTTCATCAGCAAAAACAGAGAGAGACCTTGCTCTCAATTGCACCCTTCTAAGTGCCTTTATTACAGATTTAAACAGAGAAGCGGCCAGTAACAGAACCCTGGGGGGGGGGGGGGGGGAGGAAACTCCGCTTAAACTTAGCCCACATAGAATGTAGCTCAATTAACCACCCACTTCTGTTTGCGGGGTCCAATAAACCAGTTTCGATCCCCCCGCCCATGAAAAAATGTTTTTTTCAAAGGCCAACAGTCCTCAGTTTATGACAGTAGTCGCCTATGTGGCACCGTATCAAAGGTTTTGCAAAATCAATAGACCACATCCTAAACCTGTGCCTGAGCTAACTTTACTCACTTCTTCATAAAAAACCAATTAAATTGTTCGGAGCATGATCTATTCTCATAAATCATGATGGGACTACTACTATAAGAGCTCTCTGGCGACAAAGTCAAGGGATATTGATCACTTAACAAAAGTTTCCATCACCTTCCCTACACTGATGTTAGGCAAAGGTCTATAGTTACCAGTGTGAAAAACGACTACTTTTTGAATATTGGTATTACATTGGCTTTTTTCCCAATTCCGCGGACCATTCCCAGACAAAAAGCGAATCTGAAAAAGATGAGCACAGGTTCTTGATAAAATGAACTCAGCTCTTTTAAAATACTGGATGCAATCTATCTGGTCCTGGACGCCTTTAGTGATATTAACTTTGGGTATCTAATGATTCACGTTAACATACAAATGCCGTGTCGGGGTCTGTTGTGTTCCATGCGTGTGTCTTGTGCTTGGGGGTCGGGTGTCCTATCTGTCGTGTGTTCAAGTGAACTATTCCTTTAGGGCTAGGCCACACTAGTGCGTTTGCGCCCACGATTTTCGCTAAAATGTAAATCGCGGGAACGCAAAAATTCCGATGCGCATGCGATTGCGCGTCCATTCGCGTTATGGTAACGCATGCGTTCACCATTTTTGGTGCGTTAACGCATGCGTGTCCATAACGTGAAAAGGCGAAAACGCATGCGCAAAACGCGAATGCGAGCGCGAAACGCGCACACAATCGCGTGCGATAACGCTCGCGATTTTGTGCGCGATTCCTGTGCGTTGCAGTGTGGCCTCACCCTTAATGTATTGATTGAAGACTGAGGGTTTAAGGAGCTTTGCCTTACCTCCCGTTCTTCAATCAATAACTCAGGAGGCAGGGACGAAGAATTCTGAAACTTACCTTTCGCGTGATCCACCACAGCAGCACTGAAAATTCTCAACTGCTTCCAGGTTCTAACCAACTATAGCGTGCATTATTGCGCATGTGCGCTATAGTTGATTAGAACCAGGAAGCGGTTGGGGACCTGTCTGTTGCGGTGGTTCGCGCAGAACCTAAGTTTCTGCTATATTCATCCCTGGCTCCTGAGATATTGCTTGAAGAAAGGGAGGTAAGGCACAGCTCCTTAGCCTCCTGGTCTTCAATCAATACATTAAATCAATACATTAAAGAAATACTTTTCAACTATTCCTTTTTTTTTTACATAAAGACTTGTAAACAAAGAAAACACATGCGACATAACACAACAGCAAACAACAATAATTTTACAGAGAAATGAAACCCAAATTTTTACACTTCAGAAGTCTGAACATATTCCCCATCCTCTAAAAACACCAAGAAACTCTAAAAATAGTATAGTAATTAAAATGTTGTTACCACTTGAAGAACTGGATGAAGAACTGTGTGTATGGTACCAGTGACGGTCACACTCCCTGATACTAGTCACCTGCCTCCCTTGTTCTAGTCTGTAAAAAAGATTGGCTAGAGGCTACTAGTGGGTGTGACCAACTGTAACAAGTCCCTACACTATCTAGTACTGAGCATGTGTAAAGAACATGATGATCCTTCTAATTCAATGTTGTTCTGAGGCTTTAGTTGTCCTTTAATGGAATTTTAACAACAGATGTTTTTACTTAAAGGAGGGAATTATGGTCAAAAACACATTATATCCTGATTTACATCTTAGAGCCTGATGATTAAAATAATATGTACCTTGTGTTTCTAAGTAACACATAACCGAAGATATACTTGTTCGAATTATTTACTACTTCACTTTCTTATTTGCTCTTTCCCAGTGGGACCGACATGCTCAATATGCATCTTTCAGGTTGGGATGGGCTGTCCGATTAGCTACTTTGTATCTTTGCTTTGTAATGTAACGTAATCTGCTGTAGTGTAACACTTTGAAATGCAACATTTTATTTCTAATAAGCAGTTTATGTTCTATAAGAATTCATAGTTCTTCTTTAAACATTAACACAACACATTACAATACAATATGACCATCTTCAGTATGTAAGTGTTAAGTCTCAATCTGCTTTCCTTTCCTAGATAACTGTCCCTCGTACATTACGTAGTTAATCCTGGGTTGGAAGAAGACAAATAGTCCATTAAGTTCAACCCCTGTAGGATTCAACCAATCACCCACACATGACAGTCACCAGCTATAACCCTGGATAGTCTGCCTGTCTAAGAAGACCTCTAAGCCTCCTTTGGATATGTTTGTCAGCTGGCAAGTTTTCTGGCAGATCATCCAACCACCTTACCGCCCTCATATCCCATTGCATCAGTTTCACATGATGTCTTAAGACGTAGGAAATCGTGCCCTTCCCTTGGGTTGACTGGACCTTTTGGAAAGGCTGATGGTAGCCTGTAGAGCATTGTACAATGGCAACTGGATGGCTTAAAAAGGTATTAGGGTAGATTGTGTGTAAGTTGTAACAGAGAATGGCATGGGGGGAATCAGAATACAGCCCAAAATATCCTGATTTCTCACTTAAATTGCAAAACACAAAAGTTTGATTGTCTCACACATTTTTCTCTGTGCCGACATCACTGGACGATCCTGAATTCTGATGGCTTTCACATGTATCCCCCATGGGAATACAGACATCTGTATGGACAGATACACTGAACACTTTCATTTTGCATGAAGGCGGAGGGAAAAGTAGATCTTTGGTGGACTTGGGGGTGTTAGTTCTCTGGTTCTTCTTCTTTTCCTGTGTTCCCAGAATGCACTCTGTAGAGGAGAATCATATGATTGGATAGATAATAAAATATGCAATTAATAACTAAATGTTGACAACCACATGCTAGGAAGGGAAGCCCACCAGCACAGTCTCAAAAAGAATTCTGTGGAGAAGGGAGGAGACCCTCACAATTAAAATGTGTACAGCAGTAGTTCACATCTTGGCAAGTATTATGGGGGTCTAGGGATAATTGTCAGGGACCCTTTAGCCTTAGACATAGAGATTACAAATAAACACTTGAGATTTTTAGTCTTTAAATCCACATGTAAAGTATCAGACTATGATCTCCCTGCTGCCTGTTGTTGAGCTACATCCCCGGATCCTCCACTGTCCAACCAGGTCCGTCTCTCTAATGAGGCAAGGTGAAGCACATTACAGAGCAGCACCCTGTAGGGAGGCAGCAGTTTTCAGAGGGCCCCAAAAATTACCAGTCATGTGTATAAACCCCCTCCCACTTCTGGGCAAGCCACACCCTACTTCTGAACAAAGCATCACCCACTTTCAATTATAAAACTACACCCTTTCACGGTGAGGGGGGCAGCTTTTGCAATTATTTTTTCAGGTGCCAAAAAGTCTAGAGACGGCCCCGTGTCCAACAGGCCATAGCACCATACCAGCATATCTCTCTCTGATCATCTAACCATATACAGTACGCCTGGACTGCATCTTGCATATTCCTTTTCGGTTTGGATGGTGTATTTCCTAGTGCCTCTTATTGTGCTACTGATAGAGACTTTATACAAAGTGTTAATAACATAACTTGGGCGTTATTGGTGGTATAACATAACTAGTGTCACTTGGTGGAACAACATAACTAGTGTCACTATTGGTGGTATAACATAACTAGTGTCACTATTGGTGGTATAACAACTAGTGTCACTATTGGTGGAATAACATAACTAGTGTCACTTTTGGTGGAATAACATGACTAGTGTCACTATTGGTGGTATAACATAACTAGTGTCACTATTGGTGTTATAACATAACTAGTGTCACTATTGGTGGTATAACATAACTAGGGGAGCTATAGGGGGTATAACAACTAGTGTCACTATTGGTGGAATAACATAATTAGTGTCACTATTGGTGGAATAACATAACTAGTGTCACTATTGGTGGTATAACATAACTAGGGGAACTATTGGTGTTATAACATAACTAGTGTCACTATTGGTGGTATAACATAACTAGGGGAGCTATTGGTGGTATAACATAACTAGTGTCACTATTGGTGGAATAACATAATTAGTGTCACTATTGGTGGAACTAACATACTAGTTATCACTATTGGTGGTATAACTAACTATGTCAGCTATTGGTGGTATAACATAACTAGTGTCCTATTGGTGGAATAACATACTAGTGTCACTATTGGTGGTTATAACATAACTAGGGGCTATTGGTGGTATAATAACTAGGGAGCTATGTGGTATAAACACTAGGGGATACATGTGTAATAACATAACTAGTGTCACTATTGGTGGTATAACTAATTAGGGGAGCTAGTGGTGTTATAACATAACTTGTCACTATTGGTGGTAACATAACTAGGGGCTATTGGTGTTATAACATCACTAGTGTCCTATTGGTGTAAAACATACTAGTGTCACGATGGTGGTATAACATACCTAGGGATCTATTGGTGGTATACATACCCACCAATAGCTCCCCTAGTATGTTTATACCACAATAGCTCCCCTGTATGTGTATACCACAGACACTAGTATCACTATGGTGATAACTTACTATGGGAGCTTGGTGGTATACATAACTAGTGTCACTATTGTGGAATAACTAACTAGGTGCACTATTGGTGGTATAACATAACTAGGGGAGCTATTGGTTGGTATAACATAACTAGGGAGCTATTGATGGTATAACATAACTAGGAGCTATTGGTGGAATAACATAACTAGTGTCACTATTGGTGGTATACATAATTAGGGGAGCTATTGGTGTTTAACATACCATGTCACATTGGTGGTATAACATAATTAGGGGAGCTATTGGTGTTATAACATAACTGTCACTATTGGTGGATAACATAACTAGTGTCATATTGGTGGTATAACAATAACTAGGGGAGCTATTGGTGGTATAACATCCCACCAATAGCTCCCCTAGTTTATGTTATAACCACCAATAGCTGCCCCTATGTTATGTTATACCACCAATAGTGACACTAGTTATGTTATTCCACCAATATGACACTAGTTATGTTATAACACCATTAGCTCCCAATTATGTTATACCACCAAGTGACACTAGTTATTGTTATTCCACCAATAGTGACACTAGTTATGTTATAACACCAATAGCTCCCCTAATTAGTTATACCACCAATAGTGACACATTATTATATCTCCACCATAGCTCCTCCCTAGTTATGTTATACCACCAATAGCTCCCCTAGTTTTGTTATACCACCAATAGCTCCCCTATTGTTATCACCATAGTGAGCTATTAGTTATCCACCATAGCTCCCTATATAACATAACTAGTGGAGCTATTGGTGGTATAACATAACTAGGGGAGCTATTGGTGGTATAACAAAACTAGGTCATATTGTGTATACAAACTAGTGTCACTTGGTGGTATAAGTGGTATAACATAACTGGGGAACTATTGGTGGCATAACATAACTGAGGAGCTTTGGTGGTATATAATAACTAGAGAGCTATTGGTGGTATATAATAACTAGGAGAGCTATTGTGTTGGTTATATAACATAGGAGAGCTATTGGTGGTATATAATAACTAGGGGAGCTTTGGTGGTATATAATAACTAGGAGAGTTATTGGTGGTATATAATAACTAGGGAAGCTATTGGTGGTATAACATAACTAGTGTCACTATTGGTGTTATACATAACTAGTGTCACTATTGGGGGTATAACATAACTAGGGGAGCTACAGGGGTATAACAACTAGTGTCACTATTGGTGATAACATAATTTAGTGTCACTATGTGGAGATAACTAACCTAGTGTCACTATTGGTGGTATAACTTAACTATGGGAGCTATTGTGGTAAACATAACTAGGGGACTATTGGTGTTATAAAACATACTAGTGTCACCATTGGTGGTATAACATAACTAGGGGAGCTATTGGTGGTATACATAACTAGTGTCACTATTGGTGGAATAACTAATTAGTGTCACTATGGTGAATAACATACTAGTATCACTATTGGTGGTATAACTTAACTATGGGAGCTATTGGTGGTATAACATAACTATTGTCACTATTGGTGGAATAACATAACTAGTGTCACTATTGGTGGTATAACATAACTAGGGGAGCTATTGGTGGTATAACATACACTAGGGGAGCTATTGATGGTATAACATAACTAGGGGAGCTATTGGTGGAATAACATAACTAGTGTCACTATTGGTGGTATAACATAATTAGGGGAGCTATTGGTGTTATAACATAACTAGTGTCACTATTGGTGGTATAACATAATTAGGGGAGCTATTGGTGTTATAACATAACTAGTGTCACTATTGGTGGAATAACATAACTAGTGTCACTATTGGTGGTATAACATAACTAGGGGAGCTATGTGTGGTATAACATCCCACCATGCTCCCTCTAGTTTATTTTTTACCACCAATCAGCTCTCCCATAGTTATGTTATACCAACCAATAGTGACACTAGTTTTATTGTTATTAGCCACCAATAGTACACTAGTTATGTTTTATAAACACCAATAGCTCCCCTAGTTATGTTATACCACCAATAGTGACACTAGTTATGTTATTCTACCAATAGTGACACTAGTTATGTTATAACACCAATAGCTCCCCTAATTGGTTAAGTAGCAGCTTGATTTCAGATAAGATAGATAGGCAGGATAAGGCAGCCAGGGTTAGATAGATAGATAGCAGGTTAGGTAGATAGATAGTAGCAGAGATATATAGATAGCAGTTAGATAGATAGAGATAGATAGATAGATAGTAGATAGATAAGATAGATAGAAGATAGATAGATAGGATAGATAGATTAGATGATAGATAGATAGATAGATTTGCAGAGTTAAGATTAGATAGATAGATGTAGTTAGATAGATAGATTTAGACTAGATAGGATAGATAGATAGATAGGATGCAGAGTTAGATAGATAGATCGATTAGATAGATAGATAGAATAGATAGATAAGATAAGAAGATAGATAGATAAGCAGAGTTAGATAGATAGTAGCAGAGTTTAGATAGATAGATAGATACAGAATAGATAGATAGCTAGATAGATAGATAGAAGAATAAAGGGGCCCATACACTATGCAATTTTGTTGTACAATCGTCGTACGAACTCCACGAGTTGTAAATTCAATTGTATCGTTAATTGGTTATAGATAAAGTCTGGTGCAATTAAATTGAGAAGATCTTGATGGAAATTTGAAGGTGTCTGTAAGAACGGAAAAATTTTTATCTGATACAATAAAATGTTATTGTGTATGGATGATTGTCCCAAAACAAAAATGTATTCTAACTCCAATCTTGAAGTGGTCAAATTAACCAAACATCTTCCTGGAAAAGCAGAAAGGGAGCTCACAGTCTGGAAAAGGTGTGAGGACCATAGAGTGTATATTTTGGTCATGATGGCCAAATGTGTGATGCGGTAGGTTACACATGACAAACAAACAGGAGGCATTAAATTGATGTACGAAACACAATCAGAGATGCGTTAGCAACTAAAATATGGAAAGCAAAAAACCGCCAAAACAACAATCGCAAAATTACTTCATTCTTTCGATTACCATTCGAGACCTCACCCCAAAAAAGTGCTTTTAAATTCGTCATTTTCGCCGTATTAAACTCAGCAAAAACAATTTAAAATCTTGCCCAAAAAAATATGGTTGATTGGTTTGGATTTTCTAGCGGCAATTTCTATTGTCTGCAACAATTTAGATCTTACCACAAAGCATATTCTGCATTATTAATGGGCGAAGAGTGTGCACAGCAAAATGGGCAAAATTTTATTGTGTTCGTTTAAATGGTTCCAATTGTTATGATGATTGTTTCCCCAAGTTAAAAATCTGGTCTGGAGTTCATAGTCTAAAATTTCCCTTGCATCGTGATGGGCCCCTTTAGAATAGATAGATAGATAGATAGATAGATAGATAGATAGATAGATAGAGAGATAGATAGCAGATAGCTTAGTAGATAGATAGCAGGAATTAGATAGGACAGTAGAAGATAGATAGATAGCAGAGTTAGATAGATAGTAGATAGTTAGATAGATAGATAGATAGATAGATAGATAGTTTAGTAGATAGATAGCCAGAGGTTAGATAGAGAGAGATTCGATAAAGTCAGCCGAGTTAGAGATAGATAGATAGATAGAATAATAGAGGAGTAGATAGATAGGATAGATAGATAGTAGATAGATAGAAGAGATTTGTAGATAGGACAGATAGATGATAGTTAGATAGCAGAGGTAAGGATAGATAGATGATAGATAAGATGATAGATAGCAGGAGTTAGATTAGGGGACCAGCGATGATAGTTAGATTTAGATAGCAGAGTAGGATAGCTTAAGATAGATAGATAGATAGATAGATAGATAGTTAGGATGGGATGATAGCAAGAGTTAAGATAGAATAAGCAGAGTTAGATTAGAGGTAGATAGATAGTAGATAGCTAGCAGAGTTAGATTAGATAGATAGATAGATAGCCAGCAGAGTTTAGGTTCGATAGATAGATAGATAGATAGATAGATAGATTTTAGATAGATAGATAATAGATAGAATAGAATAGATAGATAGAGAGATAGATTAGATAAAGCAGAGTAGATAGCAGAGTTAGATAGTAGAGAGAATTATAGGATCGCAGAGTTAGAAGATAGATAGATAGATAGATTAGATAAGCAGGAGTTAGATAGATAGGATGATAGATAGCAGCGTAGATAGATTAGATAGCAGAGTTAGATAGATAGATAGATAAGATTAGATAGATCGATAGATTAGAATAGCAGATTAGTTATATCGATAGAGAGTTAGATAGATAGATAGAATAGATAGATAGCAGAGTTAGATAGAGATAGATAGAGAGATAGCAGAGTTAGATAGAGACGATAGCGACGATAGCAGAGATAGATAGATAGCAGATGGTAGAAGTAGATAGATAGATTATATCGATAGATAGATAGAAGCTAGATAGATGATAGATAGATAGGATCGAAGATCGGATTAGCAAAGCGTAGATAGATGATAGATTAGATAGATAGATAGATAGATAGAATAGATAGATTAGAATAGATAAGATAGATAGATAGATAGGACAAGAAGCAGAAGAGACATAGTTAAATAGATAAAACAAAGGAGGGCAGATATATAGATAGATAGATATACAGAGAGAGAGGGGGGACAGGATCGGATAAGAGAGAGGAGAGATTCCATGTAGAAAGTACAGAAGGTTCTCCACTGGCCAACCAAAAGGTGTGCCAAGGGCATCGTGACTACAAATGAAAACACAACAGTAAGTTTAAAAAATGACCAAATTGGCTAACCAGGTGAAATAAGTGAAATTGCCCAGTTGACTGTGCCTTTGGGTCATTAATTTGTGTCCAACTCTATGATTCTCTGCTGTCTTATTTCACTGTCTTTCGGTTGTTTATAAAAACTATCGGGGGCTGTGTGTCTATTGTTTGTGGTGGTTTCTATCTGTCTCTGATGTGTGGTAATCTCTATAAGTACATAGGGGTGTGGGCCTAAATTGGGCGCGAGAAAAAGGGGGCGTGGCCTCAAAACATTTGCCCCCCGTGGCTACGCGCGGCCCACATGGAGTGCCCAAAAAGTTGCCCGATCTTTCTTCGACCCTAGATACGCCCCTGGGACCCCAGATTAAAATACAGGGAGAGGGAAAAACCATGGAGAAGGGAAATCCTGTTTCCTGCAGAAGGCTTACACCTCTAAATACAGAGGGACCACAGAACAAGACAGGGGAGAGGGGCAATTGGGAGGGAAAAGGGAGAATCCTGTTACTTGCAGGAGCTACACTCTAATATACAGAGGGACACACGATAAAATTACAGGGAGAGGGAACCACTGGGAGAAGGGGAATCCTGCCTGCAGAGCTTACAACTCTAATATTACAGAGGGGGACCACAATAAAATACAGGGAGAGGGAAAAAACCATTGGGAGAAGGGGAATCCTTTCCTGCGAGCTTAAAACCTAATATACAGAGGGCCCACCAGGATTCAAGATTACACAGGGAGAGGGGAAAACCATTGGGAGAAGGGAAAAAAATCCCTGTCCTACAGAGGCTACATCTAATTACAACAGAGGGAACAGATAAAATACGGGAGGAGAGGGGAAAAACCCATGGGGAGAAGAGTAAAGAGAAGAGAATCATGTCCTGCAGAAAGGCGAAACACCTCTAATATACAGAGGGGACCACAGATTATAACATTAAGGGAGACGGGAATCATTGGGAGAGAAGGGAATCCCTTCTCCTGACAGAGCTTACACTCTAATATACAGGCGGGGACCACAAAGATTATACAAATTTACAGGGAGAGGGAATCCGTGGGGAGGAAGGGGAAAATCCTATCTGCAGAAAGCTACCACTCTAATCTACGAGGACAAGATATAACAATTTACTAGCGGAGAGGGCATCATGGGAGAAGGGAATCTGTCCGCAGAGGCTTCCAACTCTAATATACAAGAGGACAACAATACAATTTTTACAGGGAGGAGGGAACCATTGGGAGAAGGGAATTTCCTGTCCTGCAGAGCTTACACTCCGAATATTACAGGAGGGGGACCACAGATACATTTACAGGGAGAGGGAACAATTGGGAGAAGGGGAAATCTGTCCTGCAAGTAGCACACTCTAATAACGAGGGGGACACAGATACAATACAGGGAGAGGGAAAACCATTGGGAAGAGGGAATTCCTGTCTGCAGAGATTACCCACTTCTTATATTACAGAGGGACACAGATACCACAATACAGGGAGAGGGATCATTTGGGGAGAAGGGAATCCTGTCCTTAGCGCTTTACCACTCCTAATATACAGGAGGACACAGATACAACAAAAGGGGAGAGGGAATCATGGGGAGAAGGGAAAACCCTGTTCTGCAGAGTTACCACTGTAATATACAGAGGGCCACAGATTATTTACAAATGCAGGGAGGGGGAAACCATTGGGAGAAGGGAATCCTGTCCCTGCAGAGCTTACAACTTCAATATCAGAGGGACAACAAGATATACAAATTACAGGGAGGAGGGGGGGGAACCCATTGGAGAAGGAATTCCTGTGCCTGCAGAGCTTACACTCAATATATACAGAGGGGAACCACAGTAAAAGTAGAGGTAAAGAAAAAACATTTCCCTTAGACATTTGTTCCACCATAGGAACTTCATTGCCATTTAGTCTTTACACTGTATATGGTTGAATTAAGGGTAACTAAGCTTAAAACTGCTTTTACCTTTTGTTGAGGACCACAATGGGGATTTTGTTCACAGTCCCACAGTGGTGGGAGTAGAGGAAATATAAAAAACAACAGGAAAAATGTACCAATTTAGCAAGTGATGGGGAGCCAAGCCCATTAGCATTGACAATTAGTAAAATTGAGTTGTGTAATATGAAACAATGCGCTGAGCTCCTGAGCTTTCGTTTAAAACATGCCAATCAGAACTATGCCTACGGTGTGCTGTACACAATAGGATACAAATATTAAAATGGGGCTTTGTAAAAATCCAAAGGGCCGGACACTCAACCAAAGATAAAATAAAGCATTCGATTAACCACTGTTCAAATGGAGAGTTGAAATCCAGTCACCAGACAAGGTCCTTTCTGTAGGTTGGTTAGAATATAAAAACTATTACTGTATGTTGGCATTCTTTAGGGACTAAAACTTCATATTCAGCTCCATCAAGATTCACTCTTCTTACCAGGGAACCCGGTAATCTCACTAACGCAAACAATGTCATTCATTGCAATCATTCTAATATACTGTATGGTTTTTTAACATAGTATGACAGAAGTTATTAACCCAACGTTTACAGGCTCCAATAGGGCGGAATATATCAAGCCTCGTGCACAGGGATATTAAGGCTTTAAGCCCAGATAGATTCTGCAGGAAGTGTTTTATAAAAAAAAATAACATCCCTGAAATGATTTTAAACCTAAAACTCCTCTTTAAAGCTTGGAATATAAGGGAACCTTATTATTGGGCGGGATTGATGTTCCCACACTTCAAATAACAGATTTAGGGTGGTTAATCTTCCTATGTGAGGTCTGTGTGTGCTGTCACAAGTGATGGATTGTGTAGAATGTTACAGGATAACTGGACATGGGTAGTTACCTTCTGTATTACATTTTGGTTTACCAAACACTAAAATAAGTGTTCTATTTTTACACTACTGAGCATTATTTTGCACTACCAGGTGTTATTTCCACTACTGAGCATTATTTTAAACTACCCGGTGTTATTTTTACACTACTGAGCATTAGTTTGCAATTACCAGGACGTGATTTTTACATTACTGAGCATTATTTTGCACTACCAGGTGTTATTTACAATAGGAGCATAATTTTTTGCACTCTGAGAATTATTTTGCACTACCAGGGTGTTATTTTACATATGCGCATATTTTAAACTACAGGTGTTAGTTTTACACTTACTGAGCATTATTTTGCACTATCCAGGCGTTATTTACATTACTGAGCATTATGTTGCACTACCAGGTGTATTTTTACACTAGGAGCAAATTTTGCATATGAGCAGATTTTGCCCCTACCAAACATTATTTTACACTAACTGAACATTATTTTTGACTACCAAGCATATTTTAAACTACTGACATTATTCGGCACTATAGTGGTATTTTACATACTGAACATTATTTTGCACTACCAGGTGTATTTTACACTAGGAGCATAATTTTGCAAAACTGAGCATTTATTCTTGACACTACCAAAACTTATTTGTACACTACTGAGCATTTATTTGCACTACCAGGTGTTATTTTACACTAGGGGCATAATTTGCACACTGCGCATTATCTTTTGCACTACCAAACAAATTACACTAATGAGCAGTATTTCAACTACCAGGTGTTATTTTACACCACTGAGCATTATTTTGCACTATAGGTGCAAAATACATTGAAATATTCTAAAAATCGCTAATAACGCGATTACAATGGGGCGGGAACCCGCCGCAAAAACTCGGAACCCTGCCTCAACTGAAGATGGGGTGGGTGTCGCCGGGACTGGAAGGAAAGAAGGGACACAGCCAAAGGGCTCTTTAAGAGTCGATCACTGGGGGGGTCCCGCGTTCGAGCTCGGGGGCTGCTGGGAAGGGGTCGCGGCGGGTTGCGGCAGTACGAGGGCGACCATCCAAGGAAAGGGACATATCCGCGGCGTTCCTTTCTCGGCCATTTTTCCCCTCCCACCCCCGCTCGGGAAGGATTCGCGGTGGTATTGCTACTTAATGCTGTGCAAAACTGCCAGTAGATAGCACGAAGATAGTTCAAATTACCACCACACATCGCGGCCGCGAAACATTAACCTCAATTGCCGCTGCCATTATTAAATATGGCCAGGGATGATAGCGGTATTTTTCCCCGCTTGCCAATAGTTTACGGCGCTATACGCCCATTTATAAATATGCCCTTGGTTGTTGTGAAGAGAGAAGTGAGTAATAATTTAGTTTTCTGGCACAGGCGTGGATTGGGGTTACTGGATTTTGCTAATAAAGCTTGGATGATGACACTAAACTACACAGAGCTTGGAAACTTCAAATGAGTGCAAGTACAGCAAGCTGACTAGATATAGATTATCAAAAGGGCAGCAGAATGAGCAGATGGGATTCAATGTTGTAAATGTAAGGTGATGGCACTTTGGATTTAAATCACTGTGCCACCTACACCATAAATAACTGTTTGTGTAAGTGAATCTGAATGGAAAAAGATTTGGGGGGTTCAACATATAGCTCAAATGCCCAGACTGATCTTGAATCAATTTCACTCAAACCACCTGCAGGGGGGACTCGCGAGCGTATGTCTGCCACAAAGAAGATCCAGGCAAGGCTCTTTGGAATATGCAGTTGCAGTTTTGGAATCCCAATACAAAAAGGGACATCCTGGAAAATGGAAGCTTGTCAGAGAAGAAGGCAACTAAATTAATAAGGGGAATATAGGGGCTAACTGTGCAGGCAGATTAGAGGGTGAGCAAGCAGTGCCAGGGTGGCAACAGCCAGAGCCAGCATGGTATTGTCTTGATAAGAGAGGTGTATGGATTCAAGGGAGGAAAAATGTAAATCTACCTCTTTACAAAAGCACTGTAGGCATCATTTGGAATATGCAGATGCAATTTTGGAATTCTGTGTTACAAAAAGGGACATTTTTTGAAAGGGAAAGGGTTCGAGAAGGGCAACTAAATTAATAAGGGAATTGGGGGAGCTGAATAGAAGAGAGACTGGAAAAATTACACAATGAGTGTGCTGGAGAAGAAGAAAAGACGCTGCGTGGGTTGGGGACTGATTACTGTGTATAAATACATTTAACGAGCCATACAATAAACTATCTGGGGCATTGTTTCACCAAATAGAAATGTCAGAGGCAAATTGAGGACATCCCTTAAGACTGAAGAAAAGGAAAAAAGGTTTAGCTTCACGTTCAGAAAGGGTTTTTCACCATGTGAGCAACGGTATAATTAATTAAATTACAGCTAGGGAACTGCTTCCAGTGGACGTTGTTAGTCAGGTATTGGTCAGTTCTTTAAAAAAAAAAGCTGGATTTAAGTTCTGCAAACAAGGAAATGTTCCAAGTTACTGGGTATTAAAACATAGTACACGATCCAGGGACCAATTCCGTTGCCACTTGGGAGTAGGAAGGACATTTTTTCCCCCTTCATAACATGCGGTGGGGTTTTTGTTTTGCCTCCTCTGGATCAACAGTTAGGCAGGCCAGGAAATTAGGATATGGCTAGATGGGTTGGACTGGATGGACGTATGTCCGGAGGTGATATTTCAACCTTTCAAATACTATAAACTTATAATATTGAGAATTAATGGTATTTAATACATAATATGTAGTTCTGGGTTGGTACAGGGTACTACCGGAATATAATATTGAGAATACTATCGGGAGGTATTAATAGACATATACTGCAGTCTCCGTTTGGTAAAGGCCCCCCTAGATACTATATAATTATTGAGAATTACTGGTGTAATACATATACTGTAGGTCTGTGTGGTTTACAGAGATACTATATAATATTGAGAATTACTGGTATTTAATATATATACTGTCGTTCTGGTTGGGACAGGAATACTATATAATATTGGAGAATTATGGTATTAATACATATACTGTACTTATGTTGGTACAGGGATCCTATATAACATTGAAATTACTGGTATTATACATATAATGTACTTCTGGTTGGTTACGGGGCTACTATATAATTGAGAATACTAGTATTAGTTACCAATACTGCATTTTGGTGGTACGGGATACTTTCGGACTGCCATTTGGAGTCAATGAAGGAATCCCCCCTCTTTTTTTTTTTTTTAGCTGGGTTACGTTTTGCCTTACTCTGGATAAACTATTAGGTAGGGTTAAAGAGTGGGATATAAGGTCTGGACGTAGATGGACGTATGTCTTTCTACAACCTCCAATACTATGGTATATGTAATTGTTAGGACTTGGACATTATTATGGGTTAGGGTATAAAATGTGGACTAGCTGGATGTATTCTTATTTAACCTCCAAATACTATGTTACGATGTACTGATAGACAGACATTATGGTAGGGGTGGTAAAAGGTTGGACTAGCTGGACGTATGTCTTTATACAACCTCCAATTACTATGTTACTAATGGAACTGTTTCTACAGGGACAAGGGGTGTAGGGTTATAAATGTTGGCATAGATGGACGTATGTCTTTTATACAACCTCCAACTATATTGACGATGTAACTGTTATACAGGACATTATGGGTAGGGTATAAAGGTTGGACTAGATGGACGTATGTCTTTATACAACCTCCAAACTATGTTAATATGTACCTGTTATACAGACATTATGGGTAGGGATAAATGTTGGACTAGATGGACGTATGTCTTATAAAACCTCATACTAGGTTACTATGTAAACTGTTATATAGCATATGGGTAGGGTATACAGTTGGACTAGATGGATGTATGTCTTATACAACCTCCAATAAGATGTTCTATGCTAACTGTTATACAGGACTATTAGGGGGGTAGGGAATACATGTTGCGGACTAGATGGACATATGTCTTTATACAAATCCAATTACTAGGTTACTATTTAACTGTTATAAGAACATATGGGTTAGGGATTAATGGTATAGATGGATGGATGTCTTATTCAAACTCAATAATATGTTACGATGTACCTGATAGACAGACCTTATGGGTAGGGTATACAGTTGGACTAGATGGAGGATGTCTTTACTTCAACTTCCAATTACTAGATACGATGTACCTTGATTGACAGGACCATTGATGGGTATATAGCGGTATAAAGGTTGGAATAGATGACGTTAGTGTTTTATACAACCTCCAATATAGTTACTATGTAACTGTTATACAGACATTATAGGTAGGGTATAAGGTGGAATAGATAAGTAGGGTTCTTGATAAAACCTCCAATACTATGGTACATGTTAACTGTTATACAGAACAGTTGGGTAGGGTGTTGTATTGTAAGGTTGGAATAGATGGACTCGTATGTCTTGATACAACCTATAGACTTGATAGTGACAATATGTATCTTTATAAACATTATGGGTAGGGTTTTAAAGGTTGGACTAGATGGACGTATTATGTCGTATACAACCTCCAATACTATGTTAATATGTAACTGTTTATCAGACCTTATGGGTAGGGTATAAAGGTTTGAGGACTAGATGGACGTATGTCTATATACAAACCTCCAATACTATGTTACTATGAAACTGTTAAACACAGACATTATGGGTAATTTAGGGATAAAGGGTTGACTAGATGGATGGATGTCTTTATACAAACTCAATACTATGTTACTTATGTATAGTTATACAGACATTAGGGAGGGTATTAACGGTTGGACTAGATGGAGGTATGTCTTATACACCTCAATTACTATGGTACTATGTAAACTGTATAAAACATTTATGGTTAGGGTATTATAACGGTGGAATAGATGTGGACGTATGTCTATATACAACCTCCAATACTATGTACAGTAACTGTTAAACAGACATTATGGGTCGGGGTATAAAGGGTGGACTAGATGGACGTCGTATTTATTACCACCTACAATACTATGTTACTATGGATCGTTATACAGACATTATGGGTAGGGTTATAAAGTTGGACTAGATGGAATGTATGTTCCTTTTATACACAAATTTTGTTGGTTACAGGATATGGAACTCTGTCTGACATCCCGTCTATCAATGTCACCTTCTACCAAGGCCAACTGTCTACCAATTTCAGTTTCCATGAAAATCCAATCTAGTGGATGATTATCATCGAACACCAGCGAGATTCTTCGTTACTTCTCCCAAAAGCCGTTGTTTACCTCAGATGCAGCTATATTCATGGTGGCGGCTGTTTTAGCCAGTGTCGACTTTTTTAAGGATCTGACACATGAGTTATAGCAGGTAAGGCAATTTATATGTATCGGACAAGTTTTTGTACGACATACCATTAAAAGTCAAGTTCAACCCTTTAATTAAAATTAATTAAAAAAGTATTTTCCCTCCAAAGCCCAAAATCTCTTCTGCCTTCTCAAAAGGTTTACGACGCAATCTCAGGAGTTTTTCCCATTGAGGCCATCGTGACATAAAATGACTAAAAAAAAACACTGCATATGCCCAACAGTGTGCTGGTACAGTTTAAGCCTTAGACGAAACATTAATACATAGGATAAACACTGGGAGAGGTGGTGCCTGGAAGCAAACAATCACAATTGCCCTGCTCTCCAGTTATGAATTATACCAGGATGTCACCTTTACTGGAAAACAATGTTTGTCTTTCAATGATAGGAAAAAGCATGTGTAAAAAAAAAGTGGTGTAAATGCCACAAAAAGACTTTGGCCCAGTGTGTAGGCTTTGATATCAAATATAATCCCCCTAGTCATGTATAATATAGCTCTCATAGTTATATATACCACCAAGAGCTCTCCTATGTTATCATTATACCACAATAGCTCTATAGTTATCATATTACCACAAAGTAGTCTCCTAGTTATCATATACCACCAATAGCTCTCTAGTATTCATATACCACCAATAGCTCCCCAGTTCTATATATTAACACCAATCGGGCCTCCTAGTTATTATAGACACCAATCGCTTCACTAGTCTATTATATACAACCAATAGCTCTCCTAGTTATCATCTACCACCAATAGCGCCCTAGTGATTATATACCACCAATACCTCTCCTTTAGTTATTATATACCCCAATACCTCTCCTAGTATAGATCCACCAATTAGATCCCTAATTATTATATACACCAATAGACTTCCCTAGTTATTATATACCACCAATAGCTTCCCTAGTAGTTATATCCACCAATAGCTTCCCTAGTTATTATATACCCACCAATAGTTCCTAGTTAGTATATACCACCAATAACTCTCCTAGTTATTAGAACCACATAGCTCCCTAGTTATGTTTATACACCATAGCTTCCCTAGTTATTATATACCACCAAAAAGCTCTCCAGTTATTATTATACACCAATAGCTTCCTAGTTATAGATAACAACAATAGCTTTGTCCCTAGTTCTGTTATACCACCCATAGCTTTCCCTAGTTATTATATACCCACCAAAAGCTCTCCTAGTTATTATATACCACCAAAGCTTACATAGTTATGATATAATCACAATAGAGTCCTAGTTATTTAATACCCCAATAGCTCCTAAGTTATATAGTACAACAATAGATCTCTAGTTATTATTATACACCAATAAGCTCCCCTTGTTATTATATACACAATAGCTCTCCTAGTTATTATATACCACCAATAGCTCTCCTAGTTTTATATACACAATAGCTCTCCTAGTTATTATATACACTAATAGCTTCCCTAGTTATTATATAACCCCAATAGCTTCCCTAGTATTATATACCCCAATAGAATTCCTAGTTATTATATACCCACTAATAGCTTCCCTAGTTATTATATACCCCAAATAGCCTTCCACTAGTTATTATAACCACCAAAGCTCTTCCTAGTATTTAATACCACCAATAAGCTTCCCTAGTTATTTATATACCACCAATAACTCTCCCTAGTTATTATTATACCACCAATAGCTCCCTTAGTTTTATTACCAACAAGCTCGACTATTTTTATAAACACCAATAGATCTCCTAGTTATATATACCAGACAATAGCTCCCTAGTTATTAATACCACCAATAAGCTCCCTTGTTATGGTTATACCACCAATAGTCCCTAGTGGTATGTTATGACCAACAATAGTTCCTCCAGTTATGTTATACCACTTATACCACCAAGTGGGACACTAGTTCTGTTTACCACCATAGTGACACTAGTTGTTGTTAATACCACCAATAGTCCCCTAGTTATGTTTTACCACCAATAGCTCCACTAGTTATGTATAAACTAGGGGAAGCTATTGGATGGGATGGGGATAACATAACTAGTGTCACTATTGGTGGTATAACATAACTAGGGGAAGCTATTGGTGGTAAACATACCCAGGGAGTATTGGGAAAACATAACTAGTGCACTATTGGGGTATAAACATTAATTAGGGGGCCTATTGGTGTTATAACATAACTAGTGTCCACTGGTGGAATAACATAACTAGTGTCACTATTGGTGGTATAACAATAATTAGGGGGTAGTGGTGTTATAACATACTAGTGTCACTATTGGTGGAATAACATAACTAGTGTCACTATGGTGGGATAACATAACTAGGGGAGCTATTGGGTGGATATAACATAACTAGGGGAGCTATTGGTGGATGTGATACCCACCAAAGCTCCCTCGTTATGTTATACCACCAGTAGTGACACTAGTTATGTTATCCACCAAATAGTGACACATAGTTATGTTAGATTGAACACAATAGCTCCCCTAATATGTTTTATACCACCATAGTGACACTGAGTTATGTTCTAACACCAATAGCTCCCCTAATTATGTAACCACCAAATGACATAGTTATGTTATTCCACCAATAGTGACACTAGTTATGTGATACCACCAATGCTTACATAGTTAAGTTATACCACCAATAGTGATACTAGTTATGTTATTCACCAATAGTGAAACTAATTTATGTTATGCCACCACTAGTGACAATAGTTATGTTATACCACCCAATAGCTCCCCTAGTTATGTTATACCACCAATAGTGACACTAGTTGTTATAACACCAATAGTCCCCTAGTTATGTTTATACCACCAATAGCTCCCATAGTTAGTTATACACCAATAGTGACACTAGTATGTTATTCAACCAAAGTGCACTAATTAGGTTATTCCACCAATAGGACACTAGTTATGTTATAACCCCTATAGCTCCCTAGTTTATGTTATACCACCAATCGTGAAACTAGTTATGTTATAACACCAATAGGACAACTAGTATTTTACCACCAATAGCTTCCCTAGTTATTATGATATAACACCCCAATAACTTCTCCTAGTTATTATATACCACAAATAGCTCCCCTAGTTATTATTATACACCAAATAGCTCTCCTATTATTATTAAACCACCAATAGCTCTCCTAGTATATATACCCCCAATAGCTCTCTAGTTATTAATACCACCAATAGCTTCTGGTTTATGTTATGCACAAATAGTTCCTCCAGTTATGTTATACCACTTATACCACCAAAGTTTGACACTAGTTCTGTTATACCACCAATTGTGACCTAGTTTTGGTATACCACCAATAGCTCCCCTAGTTATGTTATACCACCATATAGCTCCACTAGATCCACGAAGAAGGTAAACTAGGGGAGCTATTGGTGGGATAACATACTAGTGTCACTATTGGTGGTATAACATAACTAGGGGAGCTATTGGTGGTATAACATAACTAGGGGGAGCTATTGGTGGAATAACATAACTAGTGTCACTATGGTGGTATAACATAATTAGGGGGAGCTATTGGATGTTATTAACATAATAGTGTCATATTGGTGGAATAACATAACGAGGTCACTATGGTGGTATAAACATA
>CM033471.1:259467005-259482821 GCA_019447015.1 Hymenochirus boettgeri | reverse complement strand
GGAGCTATTGGTGGTATAACATAACTAGGGGAGCTATTGGTGGAATAACATAACTAGTGTCACTATTGGTGGTATAACATAATTAGGGGAGCTATTGGTGTTATAACATAACTAGTGTCACTATTGGTGGTATAACATAATTAGGGGAGCTATTGGTGTTATAACATAACTAGTGTCACTATTGGTGGAATAACAGAACTAGTGTCACTATTGGTGGTATAACATAACTAGGGGAGCTATTGGTGGTATAACATCCCACCAATAGCTCCCCTAGTTATGTTATACCACCAATAGCTCCCCTAGTTATGTTATACCACCAATAGTGACACTAGTTATGTTATTCCACCAATTGGTTAAGTAGCAGCTTGATTTCAGATAAGATAGATAGGCAGGATAAGGCAGCCAGGGTTAGATAGATAGATAGCAGGTTAGGTAGATAGATAGTAGCAGAGATATATAGATAGCAGTTAGATAGATAGAGATAGATAGATAGATAGTAGATAGATAAGATAGATAGAAGATAGATAGATAGGATAGATAGATTAGATGATAGATAGATAGATAGATTTGCAGAGTTAAGATTAGATAGATAGATGTAGTTAGATAGATAGATTTAGACTAGATAGGATAGATAGATAGATAGGATGCAGAGTTAGATAGATAGATCGATTAGATAGATAGATAGAATAGATAGATAAGATAAGAAGATAGATAGATAAGCAGAGTTAGATAGATAGTAGCAGAGTTTAGATAGATAGATAGATACAGAATAGATAGATAGCTAGATAGATAGATAGAAGAATAAAGGGGCCCATACACTATGCAATTTTGTTGTACAATCGTCGTACGAACTCCACGAGTTGTAAATTCAATTGTATCGTTAATTGGTTATAGATAAAGTCTGGTGCAATTAAATTGAGAAGATCTTGATGGAAATTTGAAGGTGTCTGTAAGAACGGAAAAATTTTTATCTGATACAATAAAATGTTATTGTGTATGGATGATTGTCCCAAAACAAAAATGTATTCTAACTCCAATCTTGAAGTGGTCAAATTAACCAAACATCTTCCTGGAAAAGCAGAAAGGGAGCTCACAGTCTGGAAAAGGTGTGAGGACCATAGAGTGTATATTTTGGTCATGATGGCCAAATGTGTGATGCGGTAGGTTACACATGACAAACAAACAGGAGGCATTAAATTGATGTACGAAACACAATCAGAGATGCGTTAGCAACTAAAATATGGAAAGCAAAAAACCGCCAAAACAACAATCGCAAAATTACTTCATTCTTTCGATTACCATTCGAGACCTCACCCCAAAAAAGTGCTTTTAAATTCGTCATTTTCGCCGTATTAAACTCAGCAAAAACAATTTAAAATCTTGCCCAAAAAAATATGGTTGATTGGTTTGGATTTTCTAGCGGCAATTTCTATTGTCTGCAACAATTTAGATCTTACCACAAAGCATATTCTGCATTATTAATGGGCGAAGAGTGTGCACAGCAAAATGGGCAAAATTTTATTGTGTTCGTTTAAATGGTTCCAATTGTTATGATGATTGTTTCCCCAAGTTAAAAATCTGGTCTGGAGTTCATAGTCTAAAATTTCCCTTGCATCGTGATGGGCCCCTTTAGAATAGATAGATAGATAGATAGATAGATAGATAGATAGATAGATAGAGAGATAGATAGCAGATAGCTTAGTAGATAGATAGCAGGAATTAGATAGGACAGTAGAAGATAGATAGATAGCAGAGTTAGATAGATAGTAGATAGTTAGATAGATAGATAGATAGATAGATAGATAGTTTAGTAGATAGATAGCCAGAGGTTAGATAGAGAGAGATTCGATAAAGTCAGCCGAGTTAGAGATAGATAGATAGATAGAATAATAGAGGAGTAGATAGATAGGATAGATAGATAGTAGATAGATAGAAGAGATTTGTAGATAGGACAGATAGATGATAGTTAGATAGCAGAGGTAAGGATAGATAGATGATAGATAAGATGATAGATAGCAGGAGTTAGATTAGGGGACCAGCGATGATAGTTAGATTTAGATAGCAGAGTAGGATAGCTTAAGATAGATAGATAGATAGATAGATAGATAGTTAGGATGGGATGATAGCAAGAGTTAAGATAGAATAAGCAGAGTTAGATTAGAGGTAGATAGATAGTAGATAGCTAGCAGAGTTAGATTAGATAGATAGATAGATAGCCAGCAGAGTTTAGGTTCGATAGATAGATAGATAGATAGATAGATAGATTTTAGATAGATAGATAATAGATAGAATAGAATAGATAGATAGAGAGATAGATTAGATAAAGCAGAGTAGATAGCAGAGTTAGATAGTAGAGAGAATTATAGGATCGCAGAGTTAGAAGATAGATAGATAGATAGATTAGATAAGCAGGAGTTAGATAGATAGGATGATAGATAGCAGCGTAGATAGATTAGATAGCAGAGTTAGATAGATAGATAGATAAGATTAGATAGATCGATAGATTAGAATAGCAGATTAGTTATATCGATAGAGAGTTAGATAGATAGATAGAATAGATAGATAGCAGAGTTAGATAGAGATAGATAGAGAGATAGCAGAGTTAGATAGAGACGATAGCGACGATAGCAGAGATAGATAGATAGCAGATGGTAGAAGTAGATAGATAGATTATATCGATAGATAGATAGAAGCTAGATAGATGATAGATAGATAGGATCGAAGATCGGATTAGCAAAGCGTAGATAGATGATAGATTAGATAGATAGATAGATAGATAGAATAGATAGATTAGAATAGATAAGATAGATAGATAGATAGGACAAGAAGCAGAAGAGACATAGTTAAATAGATAAAACAAAGGAGGGCAGATATATAGATAGATAGATATACAGAGAGAGAGGGGGGACAGGATCGGATAAGAGAGAGGAGAGATTCCATGTAGAAAGTACAGAAGGTTCTCCACTGGCCAACCAAAAGGTGTGCCAAGGGCATCGTGACTACAAATGAAAACACAACAGTAAGTTTAAAAAATGACCAAATTGGCTAACCAGGTGAAATAAGTGAAATTGCCCAGTTGACTGTGCCTTTGGGTCATTAATTTGTGTCCAACTCTATGATTCTCTGCTGTCTTATTTCACTGTCTTTCGGTTGTTTATAAAAACTATCGGGGGCTGTGTGTCTATTGTTTGTGGTGGTTTCTATCTGTCTCTGATGTGTGGTAATCTCTATAAGTACATAGGGGTGTGGGCCTAAATTGGGCGCGAGAAAAAGGGGGCGTGGCCTCAAAACATTTGCCCCCCGTGGCTACGCGCGGCCCACATGGAGTGCCCAAAAAGTTGCCCGATCTTTCTTCGACCCTAGATACGCCCCTGGGACCCCAGATTAAAATACAGGGAGAGGGAAAAACCATGGAGAAGGGAAATCCTGTTTCCTGCAGAAGGCTTACACCTCTAAATACAGAGGGACCACAGAACAAGACAGGGGAGAGGGGCAATTGGGAGGGAAAAGGGAGAATCCTGTTACTTGCAGGAGCTACACTCTAATATACAGAGGGACACACGATAAAATTACAGGGAGAGGGAACCACTGGGAGAAGGGGAATCCTGCCTGCAGAGCTTACAACTCTAATATTACAGAGGGGGACCACAATAAAATACAGGGAGAGGGAAAAAACCATTGGGAGAAGGGGAATCCTTTCCTGCGAGCTTAAAACCTAATATACAGAGGGCCCACCAGGATTCAAGATTACACAGGGAGAGGGGAAAACCATTGGGAGAAGGGAAAAAAATCCCTGTCCTACAGAGGCTACATCTAATTACAACAGAGGGAACAGATAAAATACGGGAGGAGAGGGGAAAAACCCATGGGGAGAAGAGTAAAGAGAAGAGAATCATGTCCTGCAGAAAGGCGAAACACCTCTAATATACAGAGGGGACCACAGATTATAACATTAAGGGAGACGGGAATCATTGGGAGAGAAGGGAATCCCTTCTCCTGACAGAGCTTACACTCTAATATACAGGCGGGGACCACAAAGATTATACAAATTTACAGGGAGAGGGAATCCGTGGGGAGGAAGGGGAAAATCCTATCTGCAGAAAGCTACCACTCTAATCTACGAGGACAAGATATAACAATTTACTAGCGGAGAGGGCATCATGGGAGAAGGGAATCTGTCCGCAGAGGCTTCCAACTCTAATATACAAGAGGACAACAATACAATTTTTACAGGGAGGAGGGAACCATTGGGAGAAGGGAATTTCCTGTCCTGCAGAGCTTACACTCCGAATATTACAGGAGGGGGACCACAGATACATTTACAGGGAGAGGGAACAATTGGGAGAAGGGGAAATCTGTCCTGCAAGTAGCACACTCTAATAACGAGGGGGACACAGATACAATACAGGGAGAGGGAAAACCATTGGGAAGAGGGAATTCCTGTCTGCAGAGATTACCCACTTCTTATATTACAGAGGGACACAGATACCACAATACAGGGAGAGGGATCATTTGGGGAGAAGGGAATCCTGTCCTTAGCGCTTTACCACTCCTAATATACAGGAGGACACAGATACAACAAAAGGGGAGAGGGAATCATGGGGAGAAGGGAAAACCCTGTTCTGCAGAGTTACCACTGTAATATACAGAGGGCCACAGATTATTTACAAATGCAGGGAGGGGGAAACCATTGGGAGAAGGGAATCCTGTCCCTGCAGAGCTTACAACTTCAATATCAGAGGGACAACAAGATATACAAATTACAGGGAGGAGGGGGGGGAACCCATTGGAGAAGGAATTCCTGTGCCTGCAGAGCTTACACTCAATATATACAGAGGGGAACCACAGTAAAAGTAGAGGTAAAGAAAAAACATTTCCCTTAGACATTTGTTCCACCATAGGAACTTCATTGCCATTTAGTCTTTACACTGTATATGGTTGAATTAAGGGTAACTAAGCTTAAAACTGCTTTTACCTTTTGTTGAGGACCACAATGGGGATTTTGTTCACAGTCCCACAGTGGTGGGAGTAGAGGAAATATAAAAAACAACAGGAAAAATGTACCAATTTAGCAAGTGATGGGGAGCCAAGCCCATTAGCATTGACAATTAGTAAAATTGAGTTGTGTAATATGAAACAATGCGCTGAGCTCCTGAGCTTTCGTTTAAAACATGCCAATCAGAACTATGCCTACGGTGTGCTGTACACAATAGGATACAAATATTAAAATGGGGCTTTGTAAAAATCCAAAGGGCCGGACACTCAACCAAAGATAAAATAAAGCATTCGATTAACCACTGTTCAAATGGAGAGTTGAAATCCAGTCACCAGACAAGGTCCTTTCTGTAGGTTGGTTAGAATATAAAAACTATTACTGTATGTTGGCATTCTTTAGGGACTAAAACTTCATATTCAGCTCCATCAAGATTCACTCTTCTTACCAGGGAACCCGGTAATCTCACTAACGCAAACAATGTCATTCATTGCAATCATTCTAATATACTGTATGGTTTTTTAACATAGTATGACAGAAGTTATTAACCCAACGTTTACAGGCTCCAATAGGGCGGAATATATCAAGCCTCGTGCACAGGGATATTAAGGCTTTAAGCCCAGATAGATTCTGCAGGAAGTGTTTTATAAAAAAAAATAACATCCCTGAAATGATTTTAAACCTAAAACTCCTCTTTAAAGCTTGGAATATAAGGGAACCTTATTATTGGGCGGGATTGATGTTCCCACACTTCAAATAACAGATTTAGGGTGGTTAATCTTCCTATGTGAGGTCTGTGTGTGCTGTCACAAGTGATGGATTGTGTAGAATGTTACAGGATAACTGGACATGGGTAGTTACCTTCTGTATTACATTTTGGTTTACCAAACACTAAAATAAGTGTTCTATTTTTACACTACTGAGCATTATTTTGCACTACCAGGTGTTATTTCCACTACTGAGCATTATTTTAAACTACCCGGTGTTATTTTTACACTACTGAGCATTAGTTTGCAATTACCAGGACGTGATTTTTACATTACTGAGCATTATTTTGCACTACCAGGTGTTATTTACAATAGGAGCATAATTTTTTGCACTCTGAGAATTATTTTGCACTACCAGGGTGTTATTTTACATATGCGCATATTTTAAACTACAGGTGTTAGTTTTACACTTACTGAGCATTATTTTGCACTATCCAGGCGTTATTTACATTACTGAGCATTATGTTGCACTACCAGGTGTATTTTTACACTAGGAGCAAATTTTGCATATGAGCAGATTTTGCCCCTACCAAACATTATTTTACACTAACTGAACATTATTTTTGACTACCAAGCATATTTTAAACTACTGACATTATTCGGCACTATAGTGGTATTTTACATACTGAACATTATTTTGCACTACCAGGTGTATTTTACACTAGGAGCATAATTTTGCAAAACTGAGCATTTATTCTTGACACTACCAAAACTTATTTGTACACTACTGAGCATTTATTTGCACTACCAGGTGTTATTTTACACTAGGGGCATAATTTGCACACTGCGCATTATCTTTTGCACTACCAAACAAATTACACTAATGAGCAGTATTTCAACTACCAGGTGTTATTTTACACCACTGAGCATTATTTTGCACTATAGGTGCAAAATACATTGAAATATTCTAAAAATCGCTAATAACGCGATTACAATGGGGCGGGAACCCGCCGCAAAAACTCGGAACCCTGCCTCAACTGAAGATGGGGTGGGTGTCGCCGGGACTGGAAGGAAAGAAGGGACACAGCCAAAGGGCTCTTTAAGAGTCGATCACTGGGGGGGTCCCGCGTTCGAGCTCGGGGGCTGCTGGGAAGGGGTCGCGGCGGGTTGCGGCAGTACGAGGGCGACCATCCAAGGAAAGGGACATATCCGCGGCGTTCCTTTCTCGGCCATTTTTCCCCTCCCACCCCCGCTCGGGAAGGATTCGCGGTGGTATTGCTACTTAATGCTGTGCAAAACTGCCAGTAGATAGCACGAAGATAGTTCAAATTACCACCACACATCGCGGCCGCGAAACATTAACCTCAATTGCCGCTGCCATTATTAAATATGGCCAGGGATGATAGCGGTATTTTTCCCCGCTTGCCAATAGTTTACGGCGCTATACGCCCATTTATAAATATGCCCTTGGTTGTTGTGAAGAGAGAAGTGAGTAATAATTTAGTTTTCTGGCACAGGCGTGGATTGGGGTTACTGGATTTTGCTAATAAAGCTTGGATGATGACACTAAACTACACAGAGCTTGGAAACTTCAAATGAGTGCAAGTACAGCAAGCTGACTAGATATAGATTATCAAAAGGGCAGCAGAATGAGCAGATGGGATTCAATGTTGTAAATGTAAGGTGATGGCACTTTGGATTTAAATCACTGTGCCACCTACACCATAAATAACTGTTTGTGTAAGTGAATCTGAATGGAAAAAGATTTGGGGGGTTCAACATATAGCTCAAATGCCCAGACTGATCTTGAATCAATTTCACTCAAACCACCTGCAGGGGGGACTCGCGAGCGTATGTCTGCCACAAAGAAGATCCAGGCAAGGCTCTTTGGAATATGCAGTTGCAGTTTTGGAATCCCAATACAAAAAGGGACATCCTGGAAAATGGAAGCTTGTCAGAGAAGAAGGCAACTAAATTAATAAGGGGAATATAGGGGCTAACTGTGCAGGCAGATTAGAGGGTGAGCAAGCAGTGCCAGGGTGGCAACAGCCAGAGCCAGCATGGTATTGTCTTGATAAGAGAGGTGTATGGATTCAAGGGAGGAAAAATGTAAATCTACCTCTTTACAAAAGCACTGTAGGCATCATTTGGAATATGCAGATGCAATTTTGGAATTCTGTGTTACAAAAAGGGACATTTTTTGAAAGGGAAAGGGTTCGAGAAGGGCAACTAAATTAATAAGGGAATTGGGGGAGCTGAATAGAAGAGAGACTGGAAAAATTACACAATGAGTGTGCTGGAGAAGAAGAAAAGACGCTGCGTGGGTTGGGGACTGATTACTGTGTATAAATACATTTAACGAGCCATACAATAAACTATCTGGGGCATTGTTTCACCAAATAGAAATGTCAGAGGCAAATTGAGGACATCCCTTAAGACTGAAGAAAAGGAAAAAAGGTTTAGCTTCACGTTCAGAAAGGGTTTTTCACCATGTGAGCAACGGTATAATTAATTAAATTACAGCTAGGGAACTGCTTCCAGTGGACGTTGTTAGTCAGGTATTGGTCAGTTCTTTAAAAAAAAAAGCTGGATTTAAGTTCTGCAAACAAGGAAATGTTCCAAGTTACTGGGTATTAAAACATAGTACACGATCCAGGGACCAATTCCGTTGCCACTTGGGAGTAGGAAGGACATTTTTTCCCCCTTCATAACATGCGGTGGGGTTTTTGTTTTGCCTCCTCTGGATCAACAGTTAGGCAGGCCAGGAAATTAGGATATGGCTAGATGGGTTGGACTGGATGGACGTATGTCCGGAGGTGATATTTCAACCTTTCAAATACTATAAACTTATAATATTGAGAATTAATGGTATTTAATACATAATATGTAGTTCTGGGTTGGTACAGGGTACTACCGGAATATAATATTGAGAATACTATCGGGAGGTATTAATAGACATATACTGCAGTCTCCGTTTGGTAAAGGCCCCCCTAGATACTATATAATTATTGAGAATTACTGGTGTAATACATATACTGTAGGTCTGTGTGGTTTACAGAGATACTATATAATATTGAGAATTACTGGTATTTAATATATATACTGTCGTTCTGGTTGGGACAGGAATACTATATAATATTGGAGAATTATGGTATTAATACATATACTGTACTTATGTTGGTACAGGGATCCTATATAACATTGAAATTACTGGTATTATACATATAATGTACTTCTGGTTGGTTACGGGGCTACTATATAATTGAGAATACTAGTATTAGTTACCAATACTGCATTTTGGTGGTACGGGATACTTTCGGACTGCCATTTGGAGTCAATGAAGGAATCCCCCCTCTTTTTTTTTTTTTTAGCTGGGTTACGTTTTGCCTTACTCTGGATAAACTATTAGGTAGGGTTAAAGAGTGGGATATAAGGTCTGGACGTAGATGGACGTATGTCTTTCTACAACCTCCAATACTATGGTATATGTAATTGTTAGGACTTGGACATTATTATGGGTTAGGGTATAAAATGTGGACTAGCTGGATGTATTCTTATTTAACCTCCAAATACTATGTTACGATGTACTGATAGACAGACATTATGGTAGGGGTGGTAAAAGGTTGGACTAGCTGGACGTATGTCTTTATACAACCTCCAATTACTATGTTACTAATGGAACTGTTTCTACAGGGACAAGGGGTGTAGGGTTATAAATGTTGGCATAGATGGACGTATGTCTTTTATACAACCTCCAACTATATTGACGATGTAACTGTTATACAGGACATTATGGGTAGGGTATAAAGGTTGGACTAGATGGACGTATGTCTTTATACAACCTCCAAACTATGTTAATATGTACCTGTTATACAGACATTATGGGTAGGGATAAATGTTGGACTAGATGGACGTATGTCTTATAAAACCTCATACTAGGTTACTATGTAAACTGTTATATAGCATATGGGTAGGGTATACAGTTGGACTAGATGGATGTATGTCTTATACAACCTCCAATAAGATGTTCTATGCTAACTGTTATACAGGACTATTAGGGGGGTAGGGAATACATGTTGCGGACTAGATGGACATATGTCTTTATACAAATCCAATTACTAGGTTACTATTTAACTGTTATAAGAACATATGGGTTAGGGATTAATGGTATAGATGGATGGATGTCTTATTCAAACTCAATAATATGTTACGATGTACCTGATAGACAGACCTTATGGGTAGGGTATACAGTTGGACTAGATGGAGGATGTCTTTACTTCAACTTCCAATTACTAGATACGATGTACCTTGATTGACAGGACCATTGATGGGTATATAGCGGTATAAAGGTTGGAATAGATGACGTTAGTGTTTTATACAACCTCCAATATAGTTACTATGTAACTGTTATACAGACATTATAGGTAGGGTATAAGGTGGAATAGATAAGTAGGGTTCTTGATAAAACCTCCAATACTATGGTACATGTTAACTGTTATACAGAACAGTTGGGTAGGGTGTTGTATTGTAAGGTTGGAATAGATGGACTCGTATGTCTTGATACAACCTATAGACTTGATAGTGACAATATGTATCTTTATAAACATTATGGGTAGGGTTTTAAAGGTTGGACTAGATGGACGTATTATGTCGTATACAACCTCCAATACTATGTTAATATGTAACTGTTTATCAGACCTTATGGGTAGGGTATAAAGGTTTGAGGACTAGATGGACGTATGTCTATATACAAACCTCCAATACTATGTTACTATGAAACTGTTAAACACAGACATTATGGGTAATTTAGGGATAAAGGGTTGACTAGATGGATGGATGTCTTTATACAAACTCAATACTATGTTACTTATGTATAGTTATACAGACATTAGGGAGGGTATTAACGGTTGGACTAGATGGAGGTATGTCTTATACACCTCAATTACTATGGTACTATGTAAACTGTATAAAACATTTATGGTTAGGGTATTATAACGGTGGAATAGATGTGGACGTATGTCTATATACAACCTCCAATACTATGTACAGTAACTGTTAAACAGACATTATGGGTCGGGGTATAAAGGGTGGACTAGATGGACGTCGTATTTATTACCACCTACAATACTATGTTACTATGGATCGTTATACAGACATTATGGGTAGGGTTATAAAGTTGGACTAGATGGAATGTATGTTCCTTTTATACACAAATTTTGTTGGTTACAGGATATGGAACTCTGTCTGACATCCCGTCTATCAATGTCACCTTCTACCAAGGCCAACTGTCTACCAATTTCAGTTTCCATGAAAATCCAATCTAGTGGATGATTATCATCGAACACCAGCGAGATTCTTCGTTACTTCTCCCAAAAGCCGTTGTTTACCTCAGATGCAGCTATATTCATGGTGGCGGCTGTTTTAGCCAGTGTCGACTTTTTTAAGGATCTGACACATGAGTTATAGCAGGTAAGGCAATTTATATGTATCGGACAAGTTTTTGTACGACATACCATTAAAAGTCAAGTTCAACCCTTTAATTAAAATTAATTAAAAAAGTATTTTCCCTCCAAAGCCCAAAATCTCTTCTGCCTTCTCAAAAGGTTTACGACGCAATCTCAGGAGTTTTTCCCATTGAGGCCATCGTGACATAAAATGACTAAAAAAAAACACTGCATATGCCCAACAGTGTGCTGGTACAGTTTAAGCCTTAGACGAAACATTAATACATAGGATAAACACTGGGAGAGGTGGTGCCTGGAAGCAAACAATCACAATTGCCCTGCTCTCCAGTTATGAATTATACCAGGATGTCACCTTTACTGGAAAACAATGTTTGTCTTTCAATGATAGGAAAAAGCATGTGTAAAAAAAAAGTGGTGTAAATGCCACAAAAAGACTTTGGCCCAGTGTGTAGGCTTTGATATCAAATATAATCCCCCTAGTCATGTATAATATAGCTCTCATAGTTATATATACCACCAAGAGCTCTCCTATGTTATCATTATACCACAATAGCTCTATAGTTATCATATTACCACAAAGTAGTCTCCTAGTTATCATATACCACCAATAGCTCTCTAGTATTCATATACCACCAATAGCTCCCCAGTTCTATATATTAACACCAATCGGGCCTCCTAGTTATTATAGACACCAATCGCTTCACTAGTCTATTATATACAACCAATAGCTCTCCTAGTTATCATCTACCACCAATAGCGCCCTAGTGATTATATACCACCAATACCTCTCCTTTAGTTATTATATACCCCAATACCTCTCCTAGTATAGATCCACCAATTAGATCCCTAATTATTATATACACCAATAGACTTCCCTAGTTATTATATACCACCAATAGCTTCCCTAGTAGTTATATCCACCAATAGCTTCCCTAGTTATTATATACCCACCAATAGTTCCTAGTTAGTATATACCACCAATAACTCTCCTAGTTATTAGAACCACATAGCTCCCTAGTTATGTTTATACACCATAGCTTCCCTAGTTATTATATACCACCAAAAAGCTCTCCAGTTATTATTATACACCAATAGCTTCCTAGTTATAGATAACAACAATAGCTTTGTCCCTAGTTCTGTTATACCACCCATAGCTTTCCCTAGTTATTATATACCCACCAAAAGCTCTCCTAGTTATTATATACCACCAAAGCTTACATAGTTATGATATAATCACAATAGAGTCCTAGTTATTTAATACCCCAATAGCTCCTAAGTTATATAGTACAACAATAGATCTCTAGTTATTATTATACACCAATAAGCTCCCCTTGTTATTATATACACAATAGCTCTCCTAGTTATTATATACCACCAATAGCTCTCCTAGTTTTATATACACAATAGCTCTCCTAGTTATTATATACACTAATAGCTTCCCTAGTTATTATATAACCCCAATAGCTTCCCTAGTATTATATACCCCAATAGAATTCCTAGTTATTATATACCCACTAATAGCTTCCCTAGTTATTATATACCCCAAATAGCCTTCCACTAGTTATTATAACCACCAAAGCTCTTCCTAGTATTTAATACCACCAATAAGCTTCCCTAGTTATTTATATACCACCAATAACTCTCCCTAGTTATTATTATACCACCAATAGCTCCCTTAGTTTTATTACCAACAAGCTCGACTATTTTTATAAACACCAATAGATCTCCTAGTTATATATACCAGACAATAGCTCCCTAGTTATTAATACCACCAATAAGCTCCCTTGTTATGGTTATACCACCAATAGTCCCTAGTGGTATGTTATGACCAACAATAGTTCCTCCAGTTATGTTATACCACTTATACCACCAAGTGGGACACTAGTTCTGTTTACCACCATAGTGACACTAGTTGTTGTTAATACCACCAATAGTCCCCTAGTTATGTTTTACCACCAATAGCTCCACTAGTTATGTATAAACTAGGGGAAGCTATTGGATGGGATGGGGATAACATAACTAGTGTCACTATTGGTGGTATAACATAACTAGGGGAAGCTATTGGTGGTAAACATACCCAGGGAGTATTGGGAAAACATAACTAGTGCACTATTGGGGTATAAACATTAATTAGGGGGCCTATTGGTGTTATAACATAACTAGTGTCCACTGGTGGAATAACATAACTAGTGTCACTATTGGTGGTATAACAATAATTAGGGGGTAGTGGTGTTATAACATACTAGTGTCACTATTGGTGGAATAACATAACTAGTGTCACTATGGTGGGATAACATAACTAGGGGAGCTATTGGGTGGATATAACATAACTAGGGGAGCTATTGGTGGATGTGATACCCACCAAAGCTCCCTCGTTATGTTATACCACCAGTAGTGACACTAGTTATGTTATCCACCAAATAGTGACACATAGTTATGTTAGATTGAACACAATAGCTCCCCTAATATGTTTTATACCACCATAGTGACACTGAGTTATGTTCTAACACCAATAGCTCCCCTAATTATGTAACCACCAAATGACATAGTTATGTTATTCCACCAATAGTGACACTAGTTATGTGATACCACCAATGCTTACATAGTTAAGTTATACCACCAATAGTGATACTAGTTATGTTATTCACCAATAGTGAAACTAATTTATGTTATGCCACCACTAGTGACAATAGTTATGTTATACCACCCAATAGCTCCCCTAGTTATGTTATACCACCAATAGTGACACTAGTTGTTATAACACCAATAGTCCCCTAGTTATGTTTATACCACCAATAGCTCCCATAGTTAGTTATACACCAATAGTGACACTAGTATGTTATTCAACCAAAGTGCACTAATTAGGTTATTCCACCAATAGGACACTAGTTATGTTATAACCCCTATAGCTCCCTAGTTTATGTTATACCACCAATCGTGAAACTAGTTATGTTATAACACCAATAGGACAACTAGTATTTTACCACCAATAGCTTCCCTAGTTATTATGATATAACACCCCAATAACTTCTCCTAGTTATTATATACCACAAATAGCTCCCCTAGTTATTATTATACACCAAATAGCTCTCCTATTATTATTAAACCACCAATAGCTCTCCTAGTATATATACCCCCAATAGCTCTCTAGTTATTAATACCACCAATAGCTTCTGGTTTATGTTATGCACAAATAGTTCCTCCAGTTATGTTATACCACTTATACCACCAAAGTTTGACACTAGTTCTGTTATACCACCAATTGTGACCTAGTTTTGGTATACCACCAATAGCTCCCCTAGTTATGTTATACCACCATATAGCTCCACTAGATCCACGAAGAAGGTAAACTAGGGGAGCTATTGGTGGGATAACATACTAGTGTCACTATTGGTGGTATAACAAAACTAGGGGAAGCTATTGGTGGTATAACATAACTAGGGGGAGCTATTGGTGGAATAACATAACTAGTGTCACTATGGTGGTATAACATAATTAGGGGGAGCTATTGGATGTTATTAACATAATAGTGTCATATTGGTGGAATAACATAACGAGGTCACTATGGTGGTATAAACATAATTAGGGGAGCGGATTGGTGTTATAACATAACTATGTCACTATTGGTAGAGAACATTAAACTAGTGTAACTATGGTGGTATAACATAACCCATAGGGGAAAGCTATTGGTGGTTATAACTAACAGGGGAGCTATTGGTGGGATGTTTATACCACAATAGCTCCCCTGTTATGTTATACCCACCAATAGTGACACTAGTTCTGTTATTCCACCAATAGTGACATAGTTATGTTCTAACACCAATAGCTCCCCTAATTATGTTATACCACCAAAGTGACAACTATTATGTGTATACACCAATAGCTCCCCTAAATTGTCATCACCACCACCTCGTGAACACTAGTGAGGTTAATTCCACCATAGTCCCTAGTTAGTTATACCATCAATTAGCTCCCCTAGTTATGTTTATACCACCCCAATAGCTCCACCTAGTTATGTATACCACCACTAGTGACACTAGTTTGTTAATTCCAACCAATAGTGACACTAGTTATGTTATAACACCAATAGCTCCCCTAATTATGTTATACCACCAATAGTGACACTAGTTATGTTATTCCACCAATTCTAACAGTTACATAGTAACATAGTATTGGAGGTTGAATAAAGACATCCATCCATCTAGTCCAACCTTTATACCCTACCCATAATGTCTAACAGTGTGTAAAATAACACCTGGTAGTGCAAAATAATGCTCAGTAGTGTAAAATTATGTTTGGTAGTGCAAGATAATGCTCAGTAGTGCAAAATTATGCCCCTAGTGTAAAATAACACCTGGTAGTGCAAAATAATGCTCAGTAGTGTAAAATAATGTTTGGTAGTGCAAGATAATGCTCAGTAGTGCAAAATTATGCTCCTAGTGTAAAATAACACCTGGTAGTGCAAAATAATGTTCAGTAGTGTAAAATAACACCTGATAGTGCAGAATAATGTTCAGTAGTGTAAAATAATGCTTGGTAGTCAAAAATAATGTTCAGTAGTGTAAAATAATGTTTGGTAGTGCAAAATAATGCTCAGTAGTGCAAAATTATGCTCCTAGTGTAAAATAACACCTGGTAGTGCAAAATAATG